>JAODJX010000047.1:18045820-18063655 GCA_026776945.1 Isichthys henryi | reverse complement strand
TAATCACCCCCCCCCCCCCCCCCAAAAAAAAATGTTACCACGGGCAAAAGTTTTTTTTTCATGAAAAGCTGCTCATTTTTTTCTCCTTTTGGCTTTTTTTTGTTTCTTACTTTTTTTTTTTGTTTTTACTTCTTTTGACGCTGATGGAATAAAAATTAACTAACAATTGCAAATTTGTTTTCTGATACCGTGTCCTGCAGCAGTTGTTACTTTTCACTCGCATAACTGACTAAACATGCAATTTAACCAGGGGTGCCTAAACTTTTGCATACAACTTTGAATGTAACTGACACCCTGTTAAATAACGTCCCTCTTCTCAGGATGAAGCAAACAAAATCCAGAAAGAGGCTTCGGAGCTGGATAAATTGATTGATAAAACTGAGAAAGAGTATATGGACCTCAGGGAGGACCTCAGAGGCAAAGAGACTGAAGTCCGCAGACTGCTGGAGAAGGGCAAGACTGAGCAGCAGGTAATGCTTTACAGCGTCAAATCTTAATTCTTTTTAACAAAGTGAGGGAGACGGCAAACTCCTGCTTCCAGTACATGCCTGTACTGCTAGCTGCTGTTCAGGGCAGTGTGCAGTATGTGACAGTGTCTGTATCTGACTGTGACTAACCCGGCAAGCAGGCCAAGGCTACAAACACAGTGAGATAACAGACCTCTGATTTAGTTTTCAGTTGAGCTGTACATGGGACCCGTTATATTTTGACCACTCTTGCTCTCTCCCGCCAGATATTTGACCACTGATGGTCTGCTACATGTTTTTAAATCATAATTAAATCTGCCCCACCATTCAACTTTCCAGAGAAACTAAAAGACTTTGATCAGCCCCGCTAATCAGTAACCCGCTGCTGGTCGGCGGGTTTTAGTGCCAATCGATAAGTGGATTACAACGGTGCTTTTTTTCATGTTTTCACGTTATTTTGGCAAAAACAAATGTGTTGGACAACTTGATATCTTCTATTGTGATATTTTTCAGTTATCGCATGTTATTTAAAATATTGAATATTGTTGTATAATACACAACATTTTAAATAACAATATGCGATATTTTAAAAATATTTTAGAAATCGCTCATTTAAGCTTTTCTTTGATGGTCAATTTTTAAGAACTTTTTGAAAGTTAAAATCAGAGTTCCCTTTGGAAGTTAGCTCAGGTAACGCTCCCATCCTCCAGACTGCTGATCAGCTGCTGGCTCGAGCTGACGCCGCCAAGGCCTTGGCTGAAGAAGCATCCAAGAAGGGAAAATCCACGTACCAGGAAGCCCAAGACATTCTAGGAAACCTGAAAGGTTAGTGCGAGCCTCCAATGTCAGTTTCATCAATCTGCCACTCTTCAAGCAATTCCAGAGGATGTGACGTTTAGAATAGTCAGCTTTTAGGCCATAATCTTGTAAAAGTGTTCAAGCCTGTGTTATCAGAGAGTACAAAACCAGCATATCCAGGGCTCGGGCTTGAAAATATTTATATCTTTAATCTTCAATCTTTAATTCTTGTATTCAGTCAGTGTTATTAGTAGAGATGAGATGATCCAGATTTTTTCAGTTCCAATCCTATTCCGATACACAACTCCCAATAGGATCAGATTCCGATACGAGTTCGTTTTACTTTAATATGTTGACACAATGAGTATATAGCATATACATTTATATTTTAAACTAATACTTTAATATTTTAAACTAGTAAATGCAGATGAATAAATGTTGCCAAAAAAATCTTTAATTCGACTATTGCAAACATGAATTACGTTTTGTTCCACCTTGTTTGTACATCATCTCTGAAGCATTTTTGAGGCATTTGCAGTTCAATTTCAATGTCTTCCGATTCAGGATACACAAGTGGCGAATAATTAAAATACCCCATAATTACGTGAGCTGTGTTTAGTTGTATTTGCTACTAAATACTACTCCCACCTCTCAAAACTGTTTTTACAAAGACTGCAAATTACTGTGTTACTAGTTGTTAAAAGCGTAAAATACTTTCTGTCACCCCCTTATCTTCTGTTTTTACGCTTCTCTTGCTGCAAAGGGTATGTGCATGACATCACAGCAGGCAGAAGTGTCAGACCTGCTGAGTAGTGAAAAACTGAGTGGCAGCATTAGCGTTCAGCTTAAATAGCACAGAAAAAACATATGTAAAATGGGAAAGAGCTGTCGTGTGATCGATTGTACAAATAGCTCTTATTTTGCGTTAAATCTCTTTTTAGAGATTGCCAAAAACTAAATAAGTATCAGATGTGGATCGGTCACATACGGCCGATACTCGATCTGTAAAATAGGTCCGGATTGGCGCCAATACTGATCTGAATATCGGTTTGGTGCATCTCTAGTGATTAGAGTAGATCTAGTCTGTATATATAGGGCTGACATTTTTAACAACGGCACGAATTATTGCGGCAGCAGCAACTTCAATTTGTTTTGAACGGCAAAGCTGTAAAATTTGGAGCAAAACTCCCAAAAGTCACCTTTTTCCATTGTCATTCTTTACCATGCAAGTGTATCTTGAGGTGACTCAAAAACAGTTTAAATTACATGTTTATTATTTAGCAATGTGCTTAGTAAGGCCCTTGCCTTCCCTGAAAAAAATACACGCTGTATCGTTTTTTTTTTTCTTGGACTAAGTTTGACTCCAAGAATAAACAATATGTGATGTTAACACCGGCTTTTCTGAAGAAACATTACCTTTTAACAATTAATATTATGAAATTTAACCTTGCTTTCTACGATTTGTAATAATCTCTTTGGCTTAATTCTTGAGGTGGAAAAAAATCCTAGATGGAATATTTTATACGGGTTTAAAAAGATCTGGATTATGTGATGATTAATGGATTCAGACTTTTAAATGCCATCAAAGTCACCATTCTCTGTATGCTTTGTTTTCCTTTCTCCATGCGCAGATTTTGACAAACGCGTGAATGACAACAAGACTGCTGCAGAAGACGCCATGAAGAAGATCCCAGAGATTAATGCTACCATCATTATGGCTGCCGAGAAGACGAGGCAGGCGGAGGGAGCGCTGGGCAATGCTGCCGCCGATGCTGCAGAGGCCAAGAACAAGGCGGAAGAAGCCGAGAAGATCGCCAATGCCGTTCAAAAGGTACATTTCACCATTGGCAAATACATGCAAGCATCTTGCTCTATGTGCCAAATAACGTTTTTATATGAGCTACTAGCATAAATGGAGTAACCCCTTTATATCTGAACATTTAACATTTGCGGTTTCGTTCATTTGCAAGTTGACCATGAACGACTAAACAGAAATGTTTTTGGAGCTTGCCGAAAGATCACAGAAACTCAAACACAACACCTAAGCAACAAATAATCCTCCATCTCATGTCGTATAATTTTTTCATAAAGATTATCTTGTTTGGTTGCAATTAGCTTGGCTAATTAATAGCATAACAAATTGCAGCACCGATAACCCAACAGCATTTCAGTCAGTCATCCCACTTGCTTGCTGTTATTAGGGCATAAGAATGAGTAAGAAACCTGTAAAAAAACACCACCAGAAAACACCATAGAGTAAGTTACTGAGTTACCAAAAAACCAGAATCATTTAGTTAGTTTGGAGAAAAACATTTTTGGATCCCATTTTGTGGGAAACTTGTTGGCTGAATTATGAGCTCGGTCCTCAAGGAATTTTCTGCTGAATTCTTGGCATTCCTATGTTTCAGAGCGCTGCAAAAACCAAAGTGGAAGCTGAGAAGGCCTTTAATGACACCATGAAGTTAGACGACGAGGTCAACGATATGATGGCCAAGCTGTCGAATGCAGAGATGGAGCTGGCCAAGAAGACCTCAGAAGCTGACCAGGACATGATGATGGCCAGCATGGTGAGTCTGCCTGCTGATCATAACGATGCAAATATATCGCAAGTAAGAGGAAGTAGAATGAAGCTGAATGATCAGAAAAATTCTAATGGATTATGGATCTCACCGGTCATGGAAATAAGCACTGAGCATGTTTGACTTTTTTTGTGGCATTTGTTTTCTAGAAGCAATTAGAACCACAATTGACCATTTAACAGCCTTTTTTAAATCTTCTAAAAACATGTAATTACAGATATATACATTTTCAGGGCAATTAGTTTTATACTGTAAACATTTATTCGTAAAGGTAAAGTTCTAATAGGAAAAAAGATGGTTTGAAATGTTCATTGTATCATTTGATGTGAAATTCTTATGTACAACACGTAGAATTGCATGAATTTCTTTTTGGATGATATTCCTGTTTTTGCCGTATTTGTCACTTGAAAGTATCACCATACTTCCCACTTCACAAGAACAGAAAGACCCGATTGGCTACTTTGTACAATATATTTATGCACTTTCATTTGTCGTCATTTTTAGCTGTCATCCATCCATGTTGAAACACATACAATTCAGCAGTTGCTAGCAGAACTTCTGTTAATGTTTATCTTTATACTAATGCATTACAAAATTCTAATTTATATTATCTTTCAGACTTGAACCTGAGAGCTAAACATTTTATACTGTTATTTCAGTAATTTAGCTAATTTAATAACTTGTTGAGCTGGCCAAATTCTCTCATGACAGTTTCCTTGGCTTTAGCATAAATGTCTGTGGTCATTTTGCAGGCCTCTGATGCAGCTAAGGAAGCGGAGGACAATGCCCGCAAGGCTAAGAACGCTGTCAAGACAGCTTTGAATACAATAAATCTCCTCTTGAAGCAACTGGGTATGTACTGCATGACATCTGTGACTGGCGGTGCCTGTAATTCATGAGTTTTGCCACACTGAATTGAACAGATTTTTATAGGTAATGAGGTCTAGTATCCTAGCTTTATAATTAGACCAATGAACACTTCCATCTGGGTTTAGGCAACATCGACAAAGTGGATCTGAGCAAACTGGACCAGATCGATGGATTGCTGAAGAGTGCCAAAGACCAGATGGACAATAGTGAGCTGGACCGCAAGCTTAAAGAGCTCAGCGAAGTCGCCAAGAGCCAGGACACCATGATCTCCGACTATGACCAGCAGATCCACGACATCAGGAAGGACATCGACAACCTAATGGACATAAAGAACACACTACCAGCAGGGTGTTACAATACCGCTTCCTTGGAGAGGCCGTAACTCAGGCCCTCCACTCTATGTACCTCTGCTCCTCACCTATAACACTGGCTAAGTGCCGTCTTTTACCAAAACTACTTTTTTTTTTTTTTTTGCTTAACAAAAAAAAAACATATCAATATTTTGGTTAAACCAGGATGTTATAACAAATAACTGCAACTCATATATGCAACAAGTTGCAGAAACAGAGCTGTTACCACAGTTACCGACTTTGCAGTTTGAGTGCAGCCGCTGTTAAAGACAAAACGGTACCATCCGGGAAAAAAAAAACCCATATGACTGCAACGGCTTGTGTTTTTCAGAAGTGCCTTAAGTGCAAGACGCAAGAACTCCTGTCTGAAATCCATGTGTCTCTTACTCAGAATAAGCTTAAGTGAAACAGACTTTTGGCAACTTGTTTCGTTTTGTTTGGGCGCAGCTAGTCATAGCTAATATTCAATACATAGTTTTTATTTGACCATGACATGAGTAGCCTTGCCCAGCAGTGAATGAATCCCTGGTGAACTCAAACCACTTATTTTGTCTACTGTAGTGTACGCATATATACATGAAAATGCAAAACCCATCAAGTAAATATATGGAAAGTGTGAAAAGGCACTTGTAAAATTTCAGCTACCCTTATAGATGACCGCCTTTGCTACATAACTACCCAATTCCTGCAACATACTCTGAATTCAACACTATGCAATGTTGTACATGTGCGTAACAAGACTTTGATACACTGGTGCTAATAATTTCAAATGTTATATTTGTGTGTGTGTGTTTATTATAGTGTGAGAATGAGATTTTCGTGTAAATATATGCATTTATATGCGCAGGACTGACTACAGTGCATTAGCCTTCTCTTGTGGTCCCATCATTTACAAAAGCAACTGAAACTTTACACACATGGTCCTAACATTACAAAATAACTGTACCTGAAATCTACACACACAGACCCACACACCTGTATAGGACAATGCTTGCTTGTATTCAAAGGTTTTGCTTGTTAATCGCAAACATGCCTTTACTTCCAATGGTTGCTTCCTTGAATGGAAGAGATCTGGCTTTTCTAAGCCATGTATTAATTACTGGTGTTAGTGTTAACAATGTAAAGATACCTACTTGTGTTGAACGCATGAAGGAACAAGTTGCAGAAAGACCAGCAAATCCTCTGATCCCAGTCATGCCTCCTCTGTATTTGCAAAGCACGCCATTGTGGAAAGAATGTCACATGTACCATTTTATGTATAAAACAGTTCTTATTTATATCAAGTATTTAATCATTTATTAGTTCTTAAGTTAGTATTTTTATTTTCAAATCCCTACATGCCACGGTGACATTTTTTTAAAAAGATCTGACAACTCCTGTTCATATACTGCCTGTAAATCAAATTGTTCCAATTAAATTGTTGCTACGAAAACAAGAAACTGTGTCCAATTCTGTAAAAATGGTTCCCTTCCAAAAAGAGTGATCTAGCTTTCTGATATTAGTTGTTCTAATATGGTAATCCATGATGACTTATTCTCAAAATATAAGCTGCCATAATTGTTGCTTTCCCAACCTTATGAATATTCTGTTAAGCACATGATAAGTAAATGTGTTTTTTGTGCTCAAGAACTGTGTTGCAAACTATACTGTTCCGGTTTTTGAAATAGTTCAGTTTTCTGCCTAACATGGATTTACTGGCCAACATCTGCCAAGTCAAATGCATGTAAGGGTTATGGTGACCCTAGTGCAGAGGGGGTGTCCTGAGTGGAGGGGTTCGATTCTGTTCATGAAGGTAAGCGGGAATGTGAGAGAAGCGGATAGTTCCAGCTTTTCTGTCAGACATGCAGTGTATCCACTGGACCAAAGTGGTGAAACAGCTTGTTTGGGTTCTGAAGCTACTGTATGTCATGAGCTATGAGTAATAACTGAAAAAGTCATGAGTATAAGAGGCTGAAATGAGGTTCCTCAGTGGGATGGTCTGACACTTTTAGTGAGTGGTTTTTGGAAGGACCTCGGAATAGAGCTGCTGCTCTTTTAGTTGTGAAGAGTCATCTGAGGTGATTTGGACATCTTATAAGGATGCCGCATAGTTGCCACCCAAGGCAACTATTCTGGGCGGGTCTCATTGGGTGAAATCCCTGGGAAACAGCCAGGAGGCACTGAAGGGATAATATCTCCTTGTTGGCTTAGGAGCATTTGGGTAACAGGAACAAGCTATAGTTTGTGGCCCCTGCAAAAGAGGTCTGGTCTGTCTACTCGGCATGCTGCTCCTGTGACTTTCTCAGGAAAAGCAGAGCGAAGAAAAGAATCAGTCCATCCTTCTTAAACCTCCATTTTTCTTCAATAAACATTTTAACTTGAGTTTTGAAATTATCCTGTAACCTGGAAAAATTATGCTAATCAGAGGGACTAATTTCACTGCTGCAATCAGTAAATGTGTATTGAAACCTAAATAAAGCATCCACTGGTGAAAATAAAACTTGTACAAAACATTAGCAAAGAATTAAGTCATCGATGGTTTGAGTATAGACCCTCCCAATGTATTTATTTTAATAGATGCATAACATCTATGCAACTGCATTGAGATGTTGGCTGAAAAAAGAGAAAAAAAAAATTCGGTTCTTTAGTTTGTATTTTGCAATGCTCTAGTGACTTAGAAAAAGGCTTTCATGTTAAATCTATGGAATAAACTAAAGTATAGAGTAGATTAAATCAAAACAACTAACAAAAGAACCAGATGCTTGTGATGACAATACAAGCTAACTCAGTTAGCTTTCGGACAGCTGCACAAGATTCTGAATAAACTAATGAGCTTGTATTGACCAAAATTTATATAGAGAACTAATCTCGCCATCAGAGAATTTCATCAACATTACACATTCCCAAATGTCAAACGGGTGGAATCCTAGTATATGGCCATTGGATTTCTCGTTTTATAACACCCTTAAACTGAGGTGCTGTCTGAAAAAACTTATGTCGGAGGTACTTACTTAAGATGAGTCCCTCATATTAAAACCACTTTGCGTTTTTGTGAAATACGGATTAACTAAACGACATTAATCATATTTTTAAATAAACGTGAAATTACAGTAAATTATTTAAAATAACTAAAATTTGTTCTTAAACCATGGCCATGTACTTAAACCAAAATAATCACTCCGAAAACATAGACAACACAAAAAATATATACAGTAAGAAATCAATTAAATAGCTACATTGTTATTAATAAAGGTGAAATACTGGAAATTTGTAGTTACGGGGGGCTATTCTTATCCATTATTCTACATATCCAATCACCTATCTGCCATCTTGCTTTTTTTCAGTTGCTGTTAGGCTTTCGAAATGACTGATGGGAATTCGCACCCAGAGCACTTCCGGGTTCGTGTTGTCCACGCGCCCATTAAAGGCGACTAAACGTACAGGTTCTTCGGGAAGAGCTTGTTAGTTTGAAACATTATATTCATCCCTGTTTTTAACACAAGTTGGATGTTTGTTATGTTGCCTAAATTTTACCCCATGCTTAGTTAAAGCTCAATAAACAGATTCGTTTCGAATGAACCTCATTTTGAATGGTGAATATTTTTTTTTATGATGAATAGTAATTTCTGCCCGTGGATTAACGCCACCGACATGATTAATTAACAACGATCTACTCATCTTCATCCTACAAAATCATCCCCCACCTTGTCTATCAGCTACCAGAAGGAAGAAAGGCCGCCATGTTGGCTCGCGTGTGAGCTAAAAGGTACCACTTAGAACCAAAATGACGCCTGTTTCACAAAGCCGGGGGCCGTGCGGCCGAGCGGAGGCCGATTAGCTGGCACGCTCAGCGGCGAATGATTTTTTTTACCCACCACAAGAAATCGCCGACGACGGTTTTTTTTTAAAAAACGTAGTAGTTTTTACCTGTGACCATCATGGTATAAAGCGTTGTTAAATTGAAAAGCTATGTTGTTTTCTGAGACCCACCGTCGCTGCGGAGGTGTAAAATAACTGTCCTATCCCTAGTTGTTAATCCTTCCGGCTAACTAACCGACACCAAGCTCTTTCATTTCCTAGTATTTTGTAGGGTTTTTGTACTCGGCCGATCCGGGCCGTTCATGCTAGCAAGCTAAGCCAGTTAGCTTGCCTGACGGCTACCGTGGTGACCGACTGGGGAACAATATGGCGCCAGAAATCACTTCGGTTTCTCCCGACACAGAGCTCGTTTAAAGCCCGAAGATCGAGCAGGATGAACCTTTGCGTCCAATATTTGAGGTAAGCGCCTGTCTTTAACACCCAGATAAAAGCTCCCCTGCTAAACATTTCAGTTTCAGCCGGGTGCGGGTTATATGGAGGTCTGTTTGAAAGTGGCCGCAGTGTTGTGTCCGGGTGCTCGGTTTGTGCTAAGCTAACTAGTTAATTAGTTGGCACGGTTCTGCTTTTAGATCACCACCACAACTTCTTGACAGTCGGATTTAATTTGTGGTTTTATTAATGAGCGAAAGACCAGTCGTCGTATGCCCATTTTATTATTTCGCTGGCTGCGCTTTGATCATCTTATACATCTTACAAGCCTATATATCACAGTGTTGTTATAAATACACTGATATTACGATCACGGCTTGCTAGGCAGGTTCCGAGGCTCACTAGATACTGATAATCGACTAAATGTGCTAGATATAAATATATGCACTTTTTTGCACGGTTAGGCAGTGGTATCTGGGTATACAGATGCTCTTGTTCAGACCACCAAATCTGACATCAACCTTAAAATGTGGCTAGTTAAATGTGCCCAAATTCATTCGAAAAGGTGGACCTATTGCGGTAATTCCAGGCTTGCTGGTTAGTAATGTAATCACAAAAAGTAAAATAAATTTTATAGCCATATAGCCTCCAATTCCGGATCGGTCATTAATAGATCTGATACTTAACGTGAGAATAGCAAATAGTCCATCTATCACTAAAATGGCTGATGTTTTGTATGAAATGTTGCCAGGTGTATTCACATTTGCCTGCATGAACTGGCTAACTCCAGTATATCCTGGGGTAACAAGACTAACCTCAACTGGTTCTGCGTATTGTTCTTTTATCCTGTATGCCGTTCATTCGGTGCACAGGGCAATACGCATCCTGTAGCAATTGCATATCAGATGGCGATGTAAAATGTGTTAGCATCACAATAAAAGGGAAATCGGTGTGCGTTTCTAAACCAGCCGATTTGTACGAAGTGATCTGACCACGTTTTTAAGCAGAAAATGGTGATGTAG
Source organism: Isichthys henryi (assembly GCA_026776945.1). Lineage (NCBI taxonomy): Eukaryota > Metazoa > Chordata > Actinopteri > Osteoglossiformes > Mormyridae > Isichthys > Isichthys henryi. Next base: position 18,053,342 of record JAODJX010000047.1, on the reverse strand, counting down.
GAAATAAATAAAAAGGGTTAATCACGCCCCCACAGAGCTGCACACAGAGCAGCATGGACACTCGTGGGCACTATGGCGTGTTCCTACACTAACTTTTTCCCATGTGCTTTGCCAAATATCGAGTTTCTTTTTGTGTATGTTGATTTTCTTTTTTGGGGGGGAGGGGGGCTGGTGGTGTAACACACAGGCCAAGTTAAATCCTTTGCATTTTAGGAACTGTTCAGTTGCTGAGACCGTTTCCATGTTATTAGATAAAGGCTGTATTATTCTTGTTTAGATTGACATGAATTTGGTACTGAGCAGGTTTTAGACTGCCCATTAGATGAATATCATTTGTTACTGGTTAGCTAGTTTTTGTATGTACTTACAGCTTTCACATGGGCATTCTGTGTATAAATTTTTACGGCATTACGGACGGTAACACCAATCTGATCTAACAGAAAAAAATCCTGTTCCCGATGTGTTGATTCAACTGTGCGTAAACTGGCTTTATTTTAGGTATTTAGATTTTATTTTTGTTACTTATGTGCGTTATGGCTAGAAGTCGTTCATTTTAGTCCTGTCATTCAGTCATAGTGATTTTAGAAAAATAGGATGAGCCCAAGCGCCTCTAGTAATTGATTATGGTTCAGAGTCGTTGTAATACTCGGTACCGGTCTCCGGTAAATAATGTGAAACATGCGTTATCCGTCTTATCTGTAATATTATTTGGCGGGTGGGCATGCAACCTTTTTGCGATGTGGTAATATAAGTCAACATATGAACTTTGACCGTTGTTTACGCCAAGTGTCTTCAGGGGTGGTCTGGTTTAAAAATTAAACGAGTTACAAATGTTTATTTAATATGTAACTTGATCGGTTTTTTTCCCTTCTCCGTGATGTAATGTATGCTTTTATTCTTCCAATGACTGAGTCATGTTCATGTTTTTTTTTCTCATGCTTTACACGTGAGTACTTTGTATTGCTGTCTTAGTGTCCTGTCTTGCAGTATTGCATGAAAAAATTACTGCGAAGTTCATATATGTGGAATATTTAGCGAGGAGGTAATGACGTTGTTTTGGTTTGTTGAGACAAAGGCAAGGATGCAGTTACACTAAATTATTGCTAGAGAATGGACTGCTTCCACTTAATTTCCTATTAATAATAATTATTATTATAATGTTATAAGTAATGAATGACAACATAGTATCCCGCTGAAGTGAATTTGACAACAAAAATTGGGGGATAGGGGATGGGGAGGTTGGTGCTGTCTGACAACATTGTATTTTCCCGAAAGCCCCATCACCTGCTTTGCCCAATCTGTACTCCTCACCTATTCAACAACTTGTAGATTTTCAATAAGTACTGAATGGATCATCTGATACTGTGAATGTTAAATGTTTTTGACCTGGATCTTTTCAGTCCTAGTTGTGACGTGTAACTCAAACTACATTTGTTCGTTAATTGCATATTCTACTCGCATGTCAGTTTGCACGATCTTTCCCCACCAATGAGGTGGTTATCTGCCTTTCTTTGGGTATGTCTTAACATATTTTCTATATTATTCATATTGTCCATTCTATTTGTTTTCTCCTTTGCACTGTGTCCAACATTTTTTGTGATATGCATACATACTGTAATGGATACATTAGTGGTATATGTGGAGCCCTGAAGGAACCACGGACATTTTTTTTTGTCTTTGGCTTATTGTACAGGGTCAGGTTGTATATCCAGCACCCTTGGATAATTTCATGTGACTTTTTTTAGTGTAATTATGTTCACCTGCAGCCTATATCGCAAAGAATTTAGAAGAATTTGAATTTAGAGATCAGTGGTCATTGACACACCGCAGCACACAGTGCACAACAACGAAATGTGTCCTCTGCGTTTAACCCATATGTGACATCGTGACATAGCAGGGGGCAGCTAATTCAGCACCCGGGGAGCAGTGTTTGGGGGGCGGTACCTTGCTCAGGGTACCTCAGTGGTGCCTTGCCGGTCGGGGGTTCGAACCAGCAATCTTTCAATTATAAGTGTACTTCCCTAATCATTAAGCCACCACTGCCCCCAAAGCCAGGTAACTTGACGACTTTAAGGTACCCCAGTTGAAAATGCTTAATTTTGGGGCAATTTGAAAATGAACCCAGGTAGATCTTCATTCATTTTAGTGTTTTTTTGTAAAGCAGGAATAAGATCCATCTTTTTGACTTGTCACAAGGTTAAATCTCATCTGCATTCACACTTCCCTTTACCGCCACTAGGGGTAATCTGTATCAGAATTTAATCTTTTCCAGTTCGCACCCATGCAACGTTTCTGAAAAGTTTGAAGATCTGTAAACTTCTTGTAGTCAAAAAGTATTTTAGGCGGTGAACAAAGCATCTGCGGTGGCAGCGGACCAGTCCCACAACCACATCCCTGATGGCACATAAACGTCTGCCCGACATGTATGTTATGTCTAAACATGTTTGCCGATTGACACCATGTTTATGTGAGGCCAGTTTCTGATCTGTAGCCAACCCTAATGTGAGGTAATTCTTCCCATAATGTATTTAATACATGTGTCGCATTATGCAATGTAAATACATTGTGGGAAGATTGCAAACACGTATGTGTGTTATACAGGTATGTGCCCATATCTGGACCCAGTTTCCCTAACCCTTCTTAACGGTACATTGTTCGTAAGTTCTGTGTTAAAAGATAGAACTTACAAACGACGTAGCATTAAGAAGGCTTTGGGAAACTCACTCCTTGGGAATAAAGAAGTGATTATGGTTCATTGTTTAGTAGTTCACCATTAAGATGTTTCACTGTCTGCTACATTAGGTTAAATGGAATGTACGAGTTTTTGAGTCTTTATTCATACCAGCTTTAGTCTTAGCAATGAAACATATTAAAAACTAGATGCTGACTAGTTTTTAATGTTTTTTAAATGCAGAATATTTCATTAACCCCTACTGGAAATGCAGCTTATTGGCAGAAAATGGCAGAGCCTGCATTTTTTTCATGTCTGTGTCCACCAGGTGTGTATTTGGAAACAGGCAGTGTCAGTAGTTGGGCATTAGCCCAACTCATTGCTCTTTGCACCTTTATCACTATGAAAACTTTACTGTAGTGTGTGCTAACCTTGGATGCTTGGTCAAGTAGTGGGCTGGGACCTGGAGGAGTAAAACTTACTCGTAACTTCGCAAAGAAGTGGAAAAATGCACGTTCCAGCAAAAGTGGCTAGAAGACGAAGGATTTAGTACACGGTTGCAGCCTGTTGATCAACATGGAGAAGGATTTTGCAGCGTTTGTAAAATAAAGTATTTAAGCTAAGTACAATTCCGATAACTATCATATGCAGACTGACAGCCACAAATCGGCTGTAAAACACTTCACAGAAGATACAAGCATGTCGGCGATATTTTCTGCCCAGTGATAAGATTGGTGTGAGGAGTTTAGTAGAAGGTAATAGTTCCTATGTTAATCTACAGACTTTATAGCGAGCAGTTTATCTCGACTAACCAGGTCATGATTTCCAGTAAGAGATATTGCCTTTGATTTTTTTCAGGTGTATTTTTTCAGGTTCTTTAATAACTACAGAAATAATGCCATTCATTTGCATTATAATCAAGGGAAGGCCAACATTTCTATGGTCGATGTCTCCAAAACTAGGCAACTCCCAGCAGAACAGCCTAGGTTGATAGGTAGCACTAAAGCCCCTTTGAAATGTAGGTTGTCACGTGACAGTTCAATTTACATAAACAGAAGCTTGGTGGCTTTTCAAATCATGACCTGATTTTTCTATATGTCTTGCATTCAACATCTAATGAAGGTGTACCTCATTAAATCTATTTTGAAATATCTGAAAATAAGTTTTGGCATTTTAAAGTGTCTTGTGAGCTATTTCTAATCCAGTTCAATTTCAATTTGTCTCATGCATGTTAACACGGGGTCAGCATTATAATGAAATCTTTTAGACGAGGATAAACAGGAAAACAAGCTTCTCAGCTAGGGCTCCACAATTTTTCAAAAAAAAAAAATTGAATCGTTCTTTTGCTTAGACTTGAGATCACAATTCTCTATAAGCATTTTTTCCCCCTTAAATCTTTATTGCACTCATTAACTGCAAAAGGAAACACAACAAAACATGACTGTGCCAAACATATGATTGATACAGGACCGACATATGACAACAGAAAGGAACGGTTATACAAATAGACTGCCTCTGAAACGCAACACAAAGCTGTCTTAAACGGCTGCGAAATCAGAAAACAACGATAAACAAGGTAAAATAAAAATAACAACAATGGACAAATGAAGTGACTCGAGCTATACCTGCGATCTGGTTGGAAGAGGCAGAGATCAGGATCTTATTCAAAGAAATGAAGTATTTTGTATAATATAGTAGAACAGCATGGTATTGGAATATTTCTAAGTATTGCAATGTGGTTTTGTTGTAATAAATATTGGGGTAAATGTGCTTGTGCACGGTGCAGAACACCTAGTTTGTGTACACACTTAGACTGGTCCCTAAGGTATACAGAGCTAAACTGTAGGAACATTTTGGTTTTTACAATAAAGAAGACGTCATACTTCATGTTATGAGCTGTAACATTTTCTATTTTGAAATGCAAATTCTCTTATATTGTTAATGGGTTTGGATGATGCAAATATTACACCTAACGACTTTTTCAAGCGATTTCAGTTTCACAGAAATTTGTAGCACAAGGTCATCTCAATCGTTAGGTGTAAGGTAGTCAAAATAGCTGTCTTAAGTCAGTCTATCTAGGGTCTTGTTTGATTTTAATCGGAACATCGTGTTTAGTATTTTTGTTAGTTTTAAGTCTGAACTGGACTTGGACACTGTCCACAAGACGTTCTACCTCTCCTTGAAATTCCAGGAGACTCCCACATATTGGTAGTGGCTCCCTGACTTCCGTAAATGAAATATCCCAGATTTTTAAATTATTTTTTTGGCATCAAGTCTACGTGCACATGACAGAGTGAGAGTGAGTGTGTGTCTATGTGTGTTAGACAGACAGAGAGTGAGTGACAGGTGCAGTGATGGTGAGAGAGATCTCCTTAGTATTAGCCTAAACTGTTATACTGATGTCAGGTATACAGCATAGGCTAATACAAAGTGCAAGTATTGCGTCTGTGTTTTTCAGTGGTGAGAAATTGATTCAGCATGTGTAAGTGTAATTTTGCCTTAAAACAGCCTCACATGCTGGCTTTCCTCCAGTTCAATGCAGAACTGTGATTGTAAAATTTAGTTGCAACAGAATGTAGACGGACAGCAGAATGCACAAAGGACAGAATGCACATTTCTGTCCTTACTGTTAAAGTATTAAATTTAGAAGAATTGTCTGGTTTACTTGATTTAGGGAAACTGATCAAGTTGGAATATCTATCTGGTATATTTATTTGCTGCTACATGGCTAATCCTTGGTTTTAAATTTTAAAAGGCCAAATGGATATTGGATTTAAAAAAATCTTTCACAGGAACGTTCATTGAGTGCATTTTTCAATAAAGTATTCAGCATTATTGTCTTGATTATTAGCTAAGGCATGGAATAATCTCAAGCTAAATTTAAAAACTGATAGCTGATACCAAATAAGTTATTTGGAAAACTGAAGATTGTTCCAACTCTGATTATTCGTTTCAATAATCAGTAGATTAATCGACTATCAAAATAGTCATTTGTTGCAGCCCTATTGCAAACATTTGACCTATCAGAAACCACTGTCCATACCAAATCTCTTCCGTTTTACGAATTGAACAGTGATGGGCTAATGGTTAGGGATGTGCACTTGTAATTGAAAGATTGCTGGATTGAATCCCCGTCCAGCAAGGTACCGCCCCCATGTACTACTCCCCAGGTGCTGAATTAGCTGCCCCCTGCTATATCATGATGGGTTAAATGCAGAGGATGCATTTTGTTGTGCCTGGTGTGGTGTGTCAACAATGATCACTGATCACCCAATTCAAATTTCAAATTTTCTAAATTCTGATTCACTTCCTCCTGTGGTGTCTCGATCAGCTGTTTGGCATATGATGCAATTTTGAGCTTCTAGTTATGCCTAACTAATTGTAAAAAGCTTTAACAATCAATATAAAACTAATACATACATGAAAAAGCTCACACACAAAAGCAATAAACATGAAATAATAAATAATTAGCACTCTACCCGTATTGAGATGGGCCGATGGCATATTGAAAGTGTCAGGTGAGGAGGAGGGATGGAGGGTTTATAGTTTGGAAGGAGAGACGTGTCTTGATCCGTACAAGTTGTAGCAGGTCTGTTTTGTATTATGTTCCTGGTTTTCAGTCAAGTTGCGGCTAGATTTTTCTCGACTGACCCTTTCGACGTCCGAATTGGTAGAGCTGACCGTGTCGCCCACCCATACAAGTTTTAGCAGGAACAGTCGAGTTCCAAGATTTCAGTCGAGGTACAAGTAAAAAATAAAAAATTGACAGACTCATTCGACATCTCAGTTGCTCAAGTTAAGAGTTCCAAATTTCTACTGTAATTATAATGTGATATATGTTGCAGGTGGTGTACTCTGTCATATTTATGGAAAATTTAGGCATTCCTGTTCCCTTAAGTTGATTTGCTTTTGGAAGGAGTGTCTTCCAAAAAAAGCGCAAACACACAGTGTGAGCATGCAAACTCCACAAACCCAAGGCGGTGTGCGGTGACAACGATACCCATTATGTCACCCTCAGTCGTTCGTGATGTGCCACATTAATATTGATGTGGCATTTCATAAAGTAAACTTAAGTTAAATAATAAGTTAAATAATTGAAGTCAAATTGATGTAGAGAGGCTAGGCTACCCCAAGAAAAAGACACGTGGTTAACTTCCTGTTTTTAGGTTCATGGATGTCTTTTAAAATAATGTTGCATTGCTGTTGTGCTCTTTTTTTTTTTTTTTTTTTTTTAAAGTTCTGCAATGACTGCATTTTCATTCACTTTTAACGTTACGTACATTTCCTCCAATCCTTAATAGTAGTAATGCATAATGAAATGTCATACATATTCTGAATGTTGCTTACAAAAGACCTATGCTAGCTGATTTATTTTTAACAATGTTACTTTAATGTCCTTAGGTGGTGTTTTTAGAAATTCCTTAAATTTGAGGTGTTAGATGGCCAAAAATCATTTAAAAAGTTGGTTTCTTGAGGGATTTCTGTTAAATTCTGTGTTTTTTTTTTTTTTCTGTTAACCTCTTATACTGGAAACCAAGGCTGCTGGTAGTTGATTAAGTTGGCTTTGTGGGCATCATGGACAAGACTGGGTAGTGAGTTTGTGGGTAGCGGCATTGCTTTCCCACGACCCTGGAAACAAAAGGTTGTCCCTGATTGGTTGGTCATATGATTTGTGTTGTGATTATTGTTTGAGTCAAATTTTTTGTTTCTGTTAATTCATAATTTTTTTTAAATAATGCTAGCTTTATTATATCAGTTTCTCTTCCCGTTATTAGATTAAATTCCTTTTGTAGCATAACCAACAAATCTCGCTTTGTGTGCCTCTTTTTGTAGGACTGTGAAATTTTCTAT
>JAODJX010000047.1:17993050-18017592 GCA_026776945.1 Isichthys henryi | reverse complement strand
CTCAAATGCATCTACAGGTTTCTTTCTGAAGGCCTCAGAGAGCTCTTTGGATCTCACCATGGTGATACCACTCATTTCATCAATCAAGGGCAAACCAGACTAAATGTCTATGGTTTGAATAAGACAGGCTCCACCAAAAAGCTCTGTAATGATGTTCTAATCTGATATCACCTGATATGGTGCCACCTAAATCTAACTGTAGGCATTTTAAATAAATTTGAGGGTATCCTAACTTTTCCTCAGTGAAAATTAGCATCTTAGTTAATTTCTCTTTGTAAATAAGTGAATGTTTGTTTTTGTATAGGTGATGTAGTTACATCACCTTTATCTACACCTACGATTTGAAAAGATTTAATAGATATGTTGATATTTTTTAATAAAACTAAATATTTAATGGGGTATCCTAATTTTTTCACGACTGTGTACTCATTTTAAGTATCGAGTTTGCTAACAGCGAGCGACTGCTTTTTTTACCCTTAGTAATGTGTTTCCTGAACGTCCCGTATACACAAGGGTTAAATTGGCAGAAAACAATCAAACATAAGACATCATATAAGCTGTCATTGTGTTAAGTTGAATAAAGTAATAATAAAAATAAAACGTGGTATGACATACCGTAAAATTGCGGTAAGAAAAAAACAGGGATCTTGTAGCTGCATGGACCCCTAATATTGGAGTGATTATCATGACAGAATTCTGTGGTTGTGTAAAATATTTGTGTACTTTATTATTTAGTTTTGTACACTCATGCAGCAAAGTTTGTTTACAAAAAAGTTCTGCACACTTGTGTTTTTTCAAAGCCGTTGATTTGCAGCTTCACATTTGCACATAATTTCAGAAGTCACATTATAACTACGTTAGTGACATTTCTAGTTTGAACCACATATCTTTGACTAGATTACTAAGTATGAGAGTGGAAAACTTTAGTTTAAGGTGGCATAATATTAGACTTAGTTTTACAAAAAGCGGCTGCAATTTAATGTAACCTAATTTATGAATTACATGCCAACCAACCTCATGCTGTCACATCCTCTGCTAGGACATGATGGCACAACACTTGCCTGAAAAATGTAACTTGAATTGCTTATTATTTTAAATCCAGTTTCACCAACAGTGTTAAACCTATACAGATCTTTAGAGTGGGGATCCATCTTGTAAATCATCTTGCGTTTCATGTCCCCTTTTTAAATGCCATTAATCGCTCTCCTTTTTAGACACTCGCACACTCTTTGCAATAACTAACCACCTCTCCTTCATTCTTGGTGTGATTTGGCTCATTTAAACAGTTCCAAATTTTCACCCATACAACGTGCCTGCAAAATTTGGAAAAGTTTTATGTTATGTTGATTACATCTGGCATCTGAGCTGGCCGTCTCTTTGCTATCACTATGTGGCACTTATATTTTCAGTGGGATTGGTCTCATATCTGCACCCTTAGAAGATCTGTGAAATAATTTGAGTTATCATCCTGGTGGGATCAACTGAAACTACCATTTTTTTTTCCGATCACTTTGCGGGGAGGGATCCGTCCCAAAATTCGATCATTTCCAGTTTGTCACCCCCAGATGAGATTTTTTTAAGTGGGGGCATCGAACAGTGAACCAAATGCTTTTAAAGCTTTTCCAGCCATGCTTGATGACATGATTTAGGCTAATGGTTTGATTCAATAAACATTATGACAGACAGACAACAAAGTAACAGTCAGGTATGGAATTGTAACCCCAATATGCTATGACATTTTCATGTGAGTTGGGTGAAGTCGTTAGGCTTGGTATAGATTATTTAGAATTTACATCTGCTTACATTGATTGCTGTTTGAAAAAGGTGTGATAGATTTTTTATTATTATTTAATATTCATATTTTTTTTTACTAATTGCGTTTTTCCTGTATTGTTTACTGCTTTAGTCCATGTAACCAAAATCATGGCTTGGGCAGCTCAGTTCCTAAGTTGTTCAGGGCTTAAAACCCTAAACACTGGAACACAAACAGAATGCAAAAATGTGGCAAATATGGACATTCTTGAATAAAATGTTTTAGAAAGTGACATCAGTGTTTATCCTTTGTTAAATCAGTAGGGCAACTTGGAAGTGGAACATTCTGAAGCTGTGTGTAGGCTAGCAGGGTTGTGTGCACTTTGCTATGTCTACCTGCAAATGGAGAGAAAAGGAGACAGTTGAAACACATGCATGTAAGCATGGGGATGCATGCGCTTGTGAGTGGACTCCTACCTACAGAAACTGCATGCTGCGAGTAGTTTGTGATGGTTATGGTTTGAGTTCATGCCCTTGGCTTGCTACTTTACCAAAGTTTTGTTCCCCATCCCCCTTCCATCTGCATCCCTATCACACCTACATTGTGCCTCTAAAGTTTGAAAAATATCAGTGGAATACTTTGAGTTACTATGGTCACAAGACCAAGTGTCTTCTACATGTGTAATTTCTGCTTCACTTTTGGGGCAGTTTATCAAAAAATTGAACTACTTGTAGAGACATTTAAATTTGTTTTTATTTTCTGAAGCATCAAATACTTACCTCAGAATTTAAGCAGGTCCAGTTTGGCACCCGTGTAAGACCTTTGAAAAAGACCCATCAAAAACTTGAGTTAACGTCAAGTGTCAAAACTGCTCTTTTTGCTGTCACCATGAGGCTCTGCTTCAATTTTGGGGCAATCTGTGTTTAAATTTAATTTGTTTGAAAAACATGCAACAACTCAAAAACTGTTTAACAAGCAAAGATTCTATGATGGTGGCGGGCTGGTGCCAACCATATATATTCCCAGCAGTCTGAGGGAATGCATCCATCTATCCATCCATTTTCTATTTATCTGGAGTCGGGTTGAGGGGCAGCAGTCTAAGCCGGGTGCCCCTGCTTTCGACTGCCCCCCAAACTACACTTCACCTGACCCCCTCAGCTCCCCCTGTAGGTGGTGGGCCCACAGGAGGGCAAACCCATGTTATGCCTTCAGGCTACATTTTATAGGGCTTCAAGCTCCCACCCCAGGCCTGGCTCCAGGGTGAGCCCCAGTTCTCCCCAGTCTGAGAGGGGTGACATATTCCTTGGTTTTATTAATCAGAAGAGTCAGTATGAACCATTCTTAGTCTGGGTACTCACCTAGGACCAATTTTCTTTGGGAGACCCTACCGAAATTGCCTGAAACAACACAGCTCGTAGGATCATAGAGGCACACAAACCCCTCCACCTCAATAAGGTGGTGATTCATGGAGGGGCTGAGGAATACAACTACAGACAAATACTAGTTAAATGGATGACTTCATAAAACATCTCTTAATTGGTCAGTTAGATGTCAATTGCTATCAGTAAACGGTCAATGGGCATATTTTGTCTATAGTAAAGAAAAAAAATCACAATTCTCAAAGTGTGTGTACGTGGTTTGCCATTTTAGAAATGGCAATATAAATTAAATATTAATCACACTTGACTAACTTTATGAGAACTAAGACCAGCATTTTGAAATGCAAACAACAAATTTACCGATGATAACCATCCAAAACATGGACTTGGGGGGGCACTACTTTCAATTATCTTGCCATGTAGAAGCAGATGGTGCAACCAGGGAAAGGATATGAATGAGCTTTTATGAATGACAGGAGGAGTGTGAGTGTGTGTGTGTGTGTGTGTGTGTGTGTGCGCATTGATAATCTAGTGCCTGAACAAAAAGAGCTGCATGAAATGTTAACAAATGTCACCAGGTGTTTTCCAAACATCAGCCAGCCTGAGAACTGCCTTTAATTCCACTTTCAATCTTCACTCGTAAGATTGAGTGTTAAGCTACAGCTTATCCTTAAATTCCAAAAAGGTCCCCTCTGTAGTAACACCTGAAATTAAGCTGCTTTTCATATTTGAATTGCACATGCATTTTATCAGCTGTACCGTGCCACCATTTAATTTCAGAGCAGCTGTAATTTAATAGGCAATTAAGCATAACCAGTAAAGAGAATTGACAGGAATTGAAATGTTTTAGATATCTAGTTAAATTAAAACATACTGTTTAATCAGTGTGATTATGAACGTCATTATCAGTTAAAGCAGTTGGCTAACATTAGACAAACAAGTATACATCTTAATGTTAAAAACTAAGAATGACTACTAGTACAGGACATATTCATCCAAAGAACCCCAGCCTTCCAGCCATAAGCTAGGCATCATTTGTGATTTTCCCCTTAATAAACGGTACATTTATTTGCAGATAATTTATGAATGTTTTGAAACTGTTAACATCAGCATTCCTATAAGTCAGTAGTTGGCAACAGTCCTCCTTTTGTTTGTAATACCCTCGTCCTTGACAGTTAGCTGGTGTTCAGCATAATTACTATTTTCCTGAATTGTTCTAAGGGTCACTGGGCCTATTTAAATGGTTAGAATAATCCATTTTCTTTTATTTCATTATGCTGTGTTAACCAAGATATTTCTATATCTGGTCTTATTACTTTTTATTGATTTTTAATGTATCTGAATTTGTTTGTTTGGCTTTGTGTTTGATTGCCCAGATTAGTTGTGTTCCCAGTTGAGAGCTTGGTGTTACCTGAGGTATCGGTGCACTTCAAACTTATTGGTGATCTATTTATATTTATAAATATAAATTATATTTATTAAGCCGTTGACTTTGTGCGCTTGTGGAAAGTTTCCAGTTTTTATCATTTTATCGTTCAGCATCAGATGCTCTTGGTGTGCCGATGTTTCCTATGAATGTTGTGGTCTGTCAAGGTTGTGTCGAGGCTTTGTATCAAGACCTGGAAACGTACGCAAGTAGGGTTTAGTGCATCAAAACCACACTGGTCTTTATGCTCAGTTTTTCGGCGAACTCCAGTGGCAAGATGCAATATGGGCCACTCTACTAACCAGCCAGGAGTCTGCTTGACGTGTTCTGGCATCTCCTTTTTACTGGTTGATCTATTTCTTTTCTCCTTCCTTTTCTGCTTCATCTTTCTCACCTAGGACAACAAGAGCTCGCCTCTTCTACCTCCTGACCTGTTAAAATGTCTAGCTGATTTTGAGGAGGAGGAGGAGCTGACCTTTACTAAGCCACATGGTTTCTACCAAGCCTTGGCTGGGCCTCTTAGCACAGCTCCTGGACGAAACCTATTTGTATGTAGTTTCCTCTTTATCTTACTGGTGTAATTATCTATTGCATGTACGTAAACTTCTGGTTAAACACGTGTTCCAGTGACTGTAGGAAAGTATAAGGTGGGGAACCACAAACTCCTAAAGATCCAAAAGTGTGAGATGCTTTGGAATGAATGCTCTGTAAACCCTATTCTCACCTATGTATTTTCTCTTGTTTTTTTTTTTATTAGGCACATGTGTGAACATTGTCTTTAATGTATCAAACTTTTTCAGTTTGTTAGCTTGGACCATTCATTTATGGTTTTGCTTAATCTGCACAAATAAGTGTCTTTGGATTCAAAGTACAGTTTAACTCGAATACATATTTGCTTGACAAAGGTAATGGTGAAAAGCAGGGGTGTAACTGTACACAATTCACATCTTGGTAAAAACTTTGGTTTTCGTTTCACAGTTTGATGCAATTTGGGTACAGCAGGGAAAACACATTTTATTAAATATTATTGAATATTATTAAAACTAGACACAAACAGCTATAAACCAAAGGCAAAGCATCTGTTGACAGTGAGTAACAAAACTCAGTACTCATTGTGAAAAATAATTGTAAAATAATCATTAGTGGGGAAAAAAATCTCAACAATCAAACCGAACTATATCCAGTCTAAACACTCTATTGCTGAATGTTTGTTTGCATTTCCGCAATGATAAACACCACATAGCCGCAGTAATTCTCTTTTGCCTGGTCTGAATATCTCCGCAAAAACGCCTTAAATTTCACGGGAAGACTGAGGTGTTGAGGCTGTTCCTGCCTTGCTCCAGTCGTACACACACTCAGACCGTGTCCTCTCGCATGAGTTAGCACATTAGATGCGGTTCCAGCCGCATATCTGAGTTTGGTTTAGCAGAGCCAACAGGCTGTCTTAGTCTTATTTAACACACTCTCTCTCCAGTGCTGCTGTAACTTATGGGGAAACCAAAATGTAACCAAACCACCAATTACAGCTAACCCAGCATTAGCTGTAACCAACCCACATCCACAAATACAGAATATTTTCCAATTTGAAAGTCTGAATTTAGGTTCCACCCTGGTCAATAAATCTGATTTAATTTTGTTGTGCGTACCAAACCAGAAATGATGTACCAAATGGTATACAGCGAATACGTGTACCGTTACAGCCCTATGAAAAGGCTAGAATGTTTAGTAGTGTGTGGTTCAGTGTATCTGGATTCATACTGACTTTAAAAATACCCCTTCCCCCACTCTTCTGCAGCTTCCTGATATCTCCAGGCTGGAAAGAGCTCCTGAAGTCATGTCTCAGACCTCTTCTCTGCTGCCCTTGTCTGGATTTTCAGTTCAGGTCAGTAAGATCTTTCAGGTCAGTTTATATGAAATATCTATATAATATGATGTAGAGGAGGCAAACTTACCAGAAGCCCCTCAAACGTCCACATATAAAAAGTTAGTTTCTCTTTTATCTATCTTTTAACCCCATCCCTGTTCAGGGGGCCCTGGTGCCTATCCCAGGCAGCATAGGGCACAGGAAAGAGGTATGTCCTGGACGGAATGGAACTCCAGCCCAGGGCACAAACACAATTATACAATGTGTGCGATTTAGGGATGCCTGCTTCCCTAACTGCATGTCTTTTCACTGGAAGGAAACCTCACAACATAGAGGGACTATGCAGACTTCATTCACACGCTGCATTCCAGGATCTTGTCTTGTAGTCTTGTTTTTCGATTTGTGTTGATTGTGAGAGTCCAAGCTATGCACTGACTAATTTAAAATGTTAGTCTTTATTTATCTGAAATCAACCTGAACCTTGATATATCTGAACCTGAACCATATGTTAGTATTTCTTTATCACTTACCATGGAAAATTTCATTTGATAGTAATAGTATTTGTGTTCATAGCATCATTGAGCCACTTTCTTACAAGGAAAGTGGGCAAAAGTATATAGGATCATCTTTTACAGTTAATGTTTTATATTAGGGGTTTAACAACAGTACACAAAAATCATGGTTTAGTACAAACAGTTTTGAGATCGTTTTGATGCAATTCCAGGTTTTTACATTTTTTTATTGTTTATTAGTGAACTGCAGGGACAGAAACCATTGTAAACTGAATATAAGGCAGTGTGTCTGTATAGCCTAACAGATGCTGATTTGCACATTGTTAAAAAATGTAAAATATTTAAAAATTCAAAAAAGTCTGCATCATAATGGACTAAATACCATTTTCTCAGCTACCAAGTATAGAGAGAGTGATAAACACCTCTGTGTCCTTAGTTATTTTTTAGTCACTTAGAATTTCCTGGTACAAGTGCCTTAAATGCAATGGGGAGACTAACTTTCACAGGCTGTTTCTGCCTTGCTCTGGTCACACACACTCTCCAATTGTTTCAGATAAGTATGCAAGTTGAATGTGATTCCAGCAACATCCGAGTTCAGTATGACAAAGCCGACAATCTTATGAATTACTCTCGCTCTCTCTCTCACACATTTTAGTGTAATGTTTTGTGACACCAAAATGTCCACCAACTACTGATTTACTAGATGTGGGTCTTCGAGATTTCCTTCAACACTGACTGTAATCAGCACTAGCCATAACCAACTTTGTTTTCATTTTGAACATCTACTTGTGAATTTAGTTTCACCCCATGTCAAGAAGTTTACCACTGTGTGGCATCACCTCTTTTAACCCCCAGACTCTTCTACTATGGAACCGTGCTGTTTCAGTACGTGCAGATTGCAGATTGCTGTTTAGCAATGTCTCGCTCAAATATACAAGGCTTCTCTAAAAAAGATGTTTGAATGGTAGCGTTCCAAGATATGAAAGCTATTCAAGCCATGGGCACTAATGTGCAGCCTCATAGAGAAACTGAGCCTGTAAAACTTCAATGTTTAGTTTCTCTTCCCATCTCTTCCCATTAGTCTGACAGATTTTATGTCCAATGAAACCGCTCGCACCAAAAAAAAAAACTATCTGCATTGTATTTTAATTTTAGCTTAAACTTTAGCCTGGCTAACTGAGCAGCCAAATCCACATTGGATTTGAAAATAAATCATTTCAAGATGTGAATAGGCGACGCTCAAATTTTTTTTCCCCCAAATATGATGGTCCTGCTCTTGCTCTCGTTCCAGCCGAAATCCTTCCTCTCCCGCTCTGCGCTCACTTCTGCTCCAGTCTGCTCACATGCTCTGGTCCCCAATATTGATAAAGATTGTAGCACTTTTTTTCCCAAGTGTAATCAAGCTCTCACAGTAAACAATCCAGTTTGGTCCAGTCACATGTATAGTAACACAGGGCTAGTGACCAGTTGCCATAGTACAACTAGATCCCCCTAATCGAACCTTAATTGCCATAATTGGCTTAAAGCTACTTAAGTGGTTATAAGTAGCTCAGTACAGCAGAGAAAGTATATTGCTGTCAGTTTATTGCTGTATATTGATCTCTCCTCAACTAATTTCACTATCTGCATAATCCTTATGGTGCTGGTTTTGGGCAAACATGCAAAATATAACGTCCTGTGCCACTTACGAAGTATGATATCCAGGTATTAGCTGATTTTACTTAATTAAAATATGGATTTGTTCCTTATCAGTAATATATGCATTTTCCCTCGTTGGAAGAAACTTACTCCATTCTTCCAGGCTCATTTTTATATTCAATGTCGTTATGTGACCTCTGTGGTTTTTTTTCCCCCACCTTTAGGAGAGGTCCTATCAAAACAGCAGCATTTTCAGCGAGGCCTACGGCAAAAACATCACCCCCAGTCCCAAGGCCGATATTGCCCTAGCGCCCCAAGAAGCTTCCCTTTATTCCCTGTTTGAAGGCACACCGTGGTCTCCTTCCCTTCCTGCCAGCTCAGGTAAGTCCTTTCCTTTCATGTTTCCTACTCTAATTTTCCTCAGCTCCATACTTGATTTTTACTTCGCTTGGTAAATGGACTGGCGTAATCTGACTTGAACAATTAAGACTGATAATTGTTTGCATTTCTGATTAAAAATCAGTTAAATATAAATGAGTTACATTTATATTTAAATATCATGCATATGAAATGGAAAAAAAATCTTATCAATACCACAAGTCATATGGCTTCATATTTTATGTCATATACAGTACATTCGGAAAGTATTCAGACCCCTTCACTTTTTTATACTACAGCCTTCTGTTATAAATGTTTAGAGTGCTTTTCCACCACATCAGGTACCGTACTTTCGGTACTTTGCCATTTTCATTGACTTCCGGTTTGAGTATCAGCACTAAAAATTTCAGTATCTAAAGTACGAAACCAGCTTGGGTACTTTTCTGGTACTTTGGGGTGGGACTTGCAAACGCTTTCTTTGTTCATTGGTTATATAAAATGTGCCTGAAACACAATTCAAGCACTGTCTTGAAAATAGGTATTAATTTTGAATACAGTGATAAACAACCTGGAAAAAAGTAGTAATAGATGCGTGGGCAAATGAAAAGACCCAAGTTTTAATTGCAGTCTGCTCCGAATAACAGACACAACAAGATCAAGAAGGTATGGCAAGAAATAAAGTATTTTTTATAGAATACTACTGCAGCATGGTATTGGAAAATGTAGAAATTTAACTTGAATTTCTCACTAACCCATCTAGGAGTAATTTAAACAGAAAAGGAAAATGATTGCAATAGTCTGAGAGCTCATGCAGTGTTTATCAAAAGAACTTTTAAACATTTTTTTAACATGCTAAATCTTGAAATGGAATAATCATTAAAATTGTGAAGTGTGCTACGTTTTTCCTACTAAAAATGTTTTAGTGAAACTTAAACCCCTTGCGCTATAATGTTCACACAATATGAAGGTATGAAAAAGCCTGATCTGCGTCCCTGTTCAAGCCTGGCATTAACGTGAGTCTCTGCATGCGTCTCAACTGACCGCTTGCAATGAAATCTCACTTTCTTGCAACTTTTATTTAAATAAAATCAGTTCCGTATGCAGAATCTGCTGAACATACAAAATACATACTATACAATACAAAAATACAGGAGAAGAAGAAATCAAAAGCTGTCGGCACATTCCAGGGTAACCAAACCGTCATAATACTCAATGAAATTAATATAAGGTGTGAACAGAACCTCAGTCTAGCTGACTATCCCGGTCCTTGCGATGTAGGAATCGCAAGTGCATAAGATGCAATGTTCGCATTAATATCACACACGGTCCACCACTGTAATATAGGCCTACTATAGCCATTTTTCGAATTCAATACAAAATACCATGATCTCATTCATCTCCGGTACCAATTTTTCTCCCAGTGAAAAACTGAACACTTTAAAGTACGACACTTTTTTTTAATTGATATGATTTGTAAATGCACACAACTGTCTATATTAAGGTGCTTTCCTACCGAAGTTCAGAAACTTGGTTTCTGCTTCCTGGGCCGTCTTAACTGGGAACTTTTGTAGTTGCTGGCCACTTCTGTGTGTTGCTTTCCCCCACACTACCGGATCCTTTATGCCAAATAAGCTTAGGAGACACAAAAGGTTTATAAGTTAAGTTATTTGTTAGTTACTAAGGGGAATGGGGGGATCAATCTTGCAGTTGAAAAATACAAGACAAATTACATCCCATATACAAATCAAAATGTTTACAATATGTTAACTAATCAGCCCTGCGCCGTCTCAATACTTGGTTGGCTTGACTTGGTTTGATTTTGGTTGGTTTGTAATCAAACAATAAAATGTGGCCTATATGGTAGATTGTAATTCTAACCAAAAATATTGTGATATGACATTTTGGCCATATCGCCCACCCTGATCTGAATATTTATGTCAATTTGATGTTTGTTTATTTTTACTAAATTTGTTCATTGCTTTGTCATTATGGACTATTGCGTTTAGATTGATAAAGGAAAAAATTTATTTAAATGACCAGCATAATGCTGAGGTCAGAATACTTTCTGAATGTGCTGTAATAAACTGTATAGTGCACATTTATTTCTTTCTTCTTAGGAAGTAAAGTACATGGCCATGGCACCATCTCCATAATTTTTAGACCAAAAATTACTGATATAAAATATTTCGCATGTCACAATGTAGTGAGGAGCGGTGGATGAACTTTTCCCTCTGTTTCTGGTCATTTTCATAATTAGACCACTCAACACCAGCAAGCCAGTCTCCCCACTCCTCCAACCCCAGCAGCCTGCCTTCATCTCCGCCCACACACACCCACGGCCCTGCCCCGTTCTCCAATTTTGGCCCTATCGGCACCTCTGACAGTAGAGAGCGAAGGATGACTGACCGCTGGAAGGCAGAGAAAACAGGTGAATCTGTGTGATTGCATTACACTTGACTTATGGCTGTGTCTAATTATGCTGCTGTAACGGTAATGCTGATATTTACCTTCTTGGCACACCTGTGGTCCATTTGTGTGTGTGCGTGTATCTGCTGCAGTTACCATGACAATGCTAACTTATACTTGAGACGTTCCTCTTGGCAGGCCTGCGGGAATAAGTCAGGTTCCCTTTCTCTGTGTGCATGTATCTGCTGCAGTCACCATGACAAAGCTAACTTGAGACGTTCCTCTTGGCAGGCCTGCGGGAATAAGTCATGTTCCCTTTCTCTGTGTGCATGTATCTGCTGCAGTTACTATGGCAGCGCTAACGTATACTCGAGCCATTCGTCTTGGCAGGCCTGTGAGAATGAGCAATGTTACTTTGCTGTGTGTGCGCATCTCTGATGCAATTAGTGGCTTTTTAATGGACTATTATCCTGCTGTCATCTGCAGTCTCGGAGAACAGTTGGCACCAGGCTAACGCTCCCGGCAGTGGCTGGGCCGCGCAGGAGTCCCCCATGGAAGACTCTTCCACCATCTTGGATAGTCTTAAGGTACTTCACATCACCTGTTTGTTCAATAGTTAATTGTAACGTGTCTTTTTTGCAGTTTTAACCCTCTCAAAGTGGATTCAACAGTCACAGTAACTAAAAAGCTGAAATACTCTTGATACTCTTGACAAACTATATCTATTAACTACATATATTAGAAAATACTTTGATGGATTGTGTAACGCTATATATGATGAGGTGGTCTTAATGTCTTTACTTTTTGAAAATGAAATACATTTATGTATGTTGGATATAAATTTTGCATTATATCCGTTGTGGACACTCTAAGACCATGTCTGATACTTTTACAAGGCCAGTTGTAGCTGAATTCTTATACTGTGGTAAAGTCTTCCTAAAAATTTGAGAAGCATTGGACAGTTAGTATGAATCATCAAGGATGTGAAAGACGTGATGTATTTTGTTAGTGTACATGCCTGTTCTTATGTCTAAATATGTGTGCAGCAGAGACTAGAAATCACCATTATTCACATACTTATTACCATACGAGCACCAAACTGGCTTAGCTTTGACAGGCACTTTTTCAACTGACGCGAATAATCTGTTCCACAAACTAAGTCGGTTTTACGGAAATGGAGAGCTCCTTTGGTGAACTCATTTCTATTCTATTCTGGATTTCTATTCAAATATAATTTCCTGCCTAGGTAATCATATCAACCAGTTGATTTAATGATTATAATTAGTTATCCTGTAAAAGAGAGAATAAATAAACATCCTGCCGTTTTCACTACTTTTGTATATCCAAATTGCTAGCTTGGGTTATACCTGAGTAAATCATCGAATTTTAGCAGCCATGTTCCTGTTCAGTTTAGCTAGTTGAATTTGAAACGTAGCCATCCTGAAATCTGGTGGAACTAAAGTACTCGGTACCTTTGTGAAAATGTGTAACTATATGCTCAGTCATACCTTCTATATATCTTGTTTTGGAATAATAATAATTTGCTAGACACCTGTAGTCCATATGCAAAAATAAATTTGTATTGTAACTGTATGAATATTCTTACACTTGATTGCATCTTTTGTTGTTCAATTTAGTTAAGTTATATTTAACAACATAAATATAATATATGGATTAAATTGTATGATCTAAGGATGTAAATTGTTAATCTCGGCCTTCACAATGCTCCGGTCAGCTGGTGCACTCGATGCAGTCTGTGGTAACCGCAAGCTCGCTCATGTTCAGCCATAGGAATGTGTCCTGGCTGTCTCCGCTAGCTGTGCCCTGACATGCTCTCTCTCCCCCTGCAGTCGATCTGGTCCAGCTCCATGATGCATCCTGGTCCCTCGGCCCTGGAGCAGCTGCTCATGCAGCAGAAGCAGAAGCAGCAGAGGTCACACGGCACCATGAACCCACCCCACTGAGGGCACAGGCGGAGCGCTCTACGGGAAAAACCGTTTTAATGAAAACCCGAGTTGAATTAGTAGCACTGTCGGGGAGGGGGGCAAGCGACAGAACGTGCTTCATAGCCTCCCCAGGGAACTCTCCCTGGCCCTGCCGGGTGAGGGGGGTGGCGGCGGCGACAGCACTCTGGCTCTCTGCGTCCACCGCACAGAAAGGCGCGCACCCTCGCATCACCGCTGGGCACAGAGCTGCAGCTACTTACGGGATTTTCTATTGAGGGACAAAACAAGCCTACCGCTGGCACCATACCACCTGATCGCTCGCTCTGCTGGATGGTTAGGGAGACGCCACCTTCTTCCATAGGGGGCGCTGACATAGGAGGGGGATAATGTGGAAGGGAAGGCTGTCCGGGCCATGTCATGCGGTGGGGGGGAGGGGCACAAACAGCATTCTAGTGGAGACTAGTAGACCCCCCCCTTCCCCTTTCTTGGAGTGAGGTGTTCCTGGGTGAAGGAGAGAGTGTTGTAACAGCTATAGCAGAGTTCGCAGAAGTGCACCTGTTTTGCAGTGAGTTGGGAACAGTGAGTCGAGGATTCGGAAGCAGCAAATGCAGCCACTCTGATCCCATTTGAGCAGCAGTAGATTACTATATTTTTATAAAATAAATGTATTTAATTAAAAAAAAAAATAGGCTAACTCCATATCCATAGGACAGAAATGCCTCGCTGCTACATTAGCTTGAGAAATCTGAAGTTTTGTGTGGGTGTAATCTAATAATTAGTATTTACAGCTGCGGTAGAGATTGCTATATTATAATACTGTACTTTTGTGATTAGTTATGTAGCACTTCCAGGTTAACTATTGGTGAATGTGTACAATTAGTGTACTGAAGAGGGTGGGGTATTGATCCCCCCACCTGTGTCCTTTGCTTGCTTTCTTTGAGCATACACTCTAGCTTGCCAACAAGGTTTTTCCTCCCCTCGTTTTTGGATAATATTTTAAGCAGCATTAGGTGGTTCTGTATGTGCCTGTTTTTTTCCTTTAATTACAATGATCATGGTTGGCATTTTTTTTCCATCTGAAACTGAATCAAAAGGGTCCAGCAAATTTGGGGCACAAACTGCTCAAGAAAACCACTATAAATTTATCTTGATTCACAGTGACACACAAAAAAAGACTAAACCAACATCTAAGGGAAGTTTTTTTTTTTTTTCTTTTCCTCCCTCCTCGTCAACTTTCATATTAAAGATTAATAAATGACGTGTCTTTGTGCTGGTTATGCCTTTCTTGCTGAATTAAAATATCTATTTATGGAATAATAAATTGAGCTTGAATCTGGAGTTTGTTTGCCTGGACGCCTTGGAAGCCACCTTTTCCAAGCACCAGAAACTCTGCCAGGCATCGAATCTTGCTATCTTTATGATTATCTGTTTTGGTTTTGAATTTGTGTCTTTGCTGTATTTCTCCAAGTGGCGGCACATTCAGTAACACTGACTTGGCTGAATGGGAAAGGCCTGTAACCTTACATAGGGGGAAAATGGCCAAAAATGAATTCAGTGCCCCTATATGGCTGATCTGTGCTGTTACCACTTGGTAGGTCTGGAATCTCTGCGGTGTCATTGAGGTATGAGGTAAAACCAAACACATGTTGTCTGTGGCAGTCCTGCCATTGCGATTTGAGAGTGTGTTTTGAAGGATTAAAGCATTCCACAGTTAGTGTCTTGTACCAGTGCAGCTGGAGGAAATGCAAGCCTTAAAGCATGCAGCCCAGTTAGGCACTTCCTATTGCCTCAACCAATCAATGAGCTGATTCAGAACTTTACCAATCTAGGGGTTTTGAATATTCTGTGTGTTAGAGGGAAAGAGGGGGTGGGTTGCCTGGTACTAAAATGAAAGGAAAGTCATGGGGCATCCACAACACGAACATTTTGAGTGTTGTGTCACCTGACTATCATTTAATGTTTTCCGATTGGCTAGCTATGACCGTAATACTGCAAACCATATTCTGTGCAAATGCATAAAATGGCCTGCAGCCCCCGACACAGAAGACCTCTTCAGCAATTGATTGGTAGAAGTAATGCGGCAAAATGGTGATTGCCAGATCTTCTCTGTCATGTCAACCATTACTTCACAGCATTAGCGCTGTAGTTAATTACAATATGTTGGGGGTTGGAGAATTTATGCTTGATGGACCAGTGGGCTCCTGCAGAAAGATTAAAAAATATTGAAGTTGTGAACTGAGTAATTGACATGTGCTTATGCACGGTAAAAGGGAACGTGCATCAATGTACAAATGACTGCTGAATGCGTTCTGGGTGATTTTATTGTCAAATGTGTTTTCCCCTTTACAAGAATGATTCATGCAATAAAAATCTTCATTATTTCATCTGTGTCTTTGTGCTTTTTTTTTTAAAGTCATAGATCTTTAGCCTCAGTATAGATATTTTTTGTGTGTTTTGATCATTTTCTTGAGTAACTTTTCTGCAGTTAACGTTTATGATTTCATCTCATTTAACTTTATGCTGAAATAATATAGGCCTTTAAACGTTATAGAATCCATCTTGTTTTATCCATCTTTCATAATGCCGTACTCCGTATAAAGTCACACTAAGGATCAAGCCTCTTCCAAGAAATGCATAAGGCAGGGGGTACCCTGGGTCTGATTGATGCAAGTCCATTGTAAAGCTGAAGGTGGGGGCTACCCTGGGTGTGATGTAGGTATATTTAGTGATGCCGGTTCATCAACATTTGATGAACATTTGATGGCCACGTAACCAAGGCATTGATAGTGTATAACATTTGATGGCCACGTAACCAAGGCATTGATAGTGTATAACATTTGATGACCACGTAA
This sequence comes from Isichthys henryi, assembly GCA_026776945.1. Classification (NCBI taxonomy): domain Eukaryota; kingdom Metazoa; phylum Chordata; class Actinopteri; order Osteoglossiformes; family Mormyridae; genus Isichthys; species Isichthys henryi. The sequence goes on along the minus strand of JAODJX010000047.1, from coordinate 18,001,438 downwards.
CCAAGGCATTGATAGTCTATAACATTTCGTGGTGAATATCATAGAATATGGCCAATAGTTGTTTAAATATGTAGTTAGAATTAACATTGTTATGAACCATAAAGCTATCTGCTTTTGCGATATGGTCATTATTTATATGGAAGGTCACTGGGGTGGCGTTCCCTCAGTTTATTTCATTTATTTATTTTGCATTTTATTGTTGAAAATTGTTAGATTAGCTATTTTTACAAAAAAATGTGAAATGTGAAAAATAGCAAATTAAATGAAATGGCAATGTTAAAGCACAGACATTCAATCCCTATGCAAAATAGTAATGGTACTGTTGTGTACCCGTGTAAATAGCATATGAACATATGAAAGGATGTGTTTCGGAATCAAGCCAGTGTGGGACCAATTGTGGATTTTAGGCAGACACCTGCCCTCTGTACTATTATACAAGTGTACTGCTTTAATTCATGGTATTTTATTTTATTTAATAATTTTTATATTTCACTGCAATTGTGCTGGTTTATCCCTTTTTTCATGATACTTTATTTGATTTCATAGTTCCTTGTTTAACTCAATCCTGTTGTTGCTTTATTCGCTCAGGAATCTAAAGACCTTAGGGCAGCTAAGGAATCCTAAAACAAGCTCTGTCTCCTCTGATACATGTAGTCTGTTCATTTTAATAATTCCTCCCACTTTCCCAGTCAGGTGTGTAGCGGAGGGCCCCTGCTTCCCACTTCCCTCTTTTGTGCAGTGTCGGTTTTCCGGGAATGTGTTGCTGTCTGAGTTTTCTTGTTTTTATGTTTGCAATAACTACAGCAAGAATATAGTGTTAATGATGATTATTTTTTTACGTATCCACGTTAGGATCATTGTGATTCAAATGGTTTTGTTGGGGTACCGTTGGTTCATTTTGTGTGACATATGCAGGGTCAAGCTTTTATATGAGACATAAATGCTATTATTTTACCAAATTTATACTATGGAATGCATTGTCAACTTAAGGTATTCATCGAAAGTTAATTTTCAGTTTATCTGAAAATCTTAAAAATTCCAAATGTAAAATAATATCAAGAATAGTAATATTCAGTCAGGTTTCAATATGTTCTTAAGCTTCCAAGTCTGTCAGATAAGTTGTTTTTTAAATGTGATTTCACAAAACCTGTCACAGCTTTCAGACTTCCGTAATGCTGACATTCAAAAACCAAAAGTCTTCTTTGGCTTGGAGTGTGGGCAGAGCAGCTCTTCTCAGTTTATGCAGGAATTTTAGAGCTACGCAATACAAAATTCCACCAAAGATACATATGAGTCCTAGGTTTGTAGTTTACCCTTTAAAAATCAAATTTTATACCCATAACGAATTAACAGTATATACTACATACAAGCACACTGAAGTAAGTTTGATACTGGGGGGTCCCAACTTAATTATTTAAATGTAAAGATGTATTTTGTGGGGACTAATTAAGTCAAATTAAATGGGGGGGGGACACGCATCTCCCACCCGCCCTGGTTCCTATGTCCCTGACTACATATTTCCCAAATCTGTTTTATTATCACTGTATATATTGTTAAATGGTCAACAGACACCACAAAATTCTACAAATATGTGTGAAAACGGGTTATTTACAGTAGGATTCCCAAACCAAGTGAAGTCTCATTTATTATAGCCAGTTTCACCAATGAGCAATGGGGTAGGTGGTGCAGTAGCATGATTACCACACACATTATGGGCTACATCTCTCATTGTGTGTGGAGTTTAGATATTTTCACTCTGTCTTGTGGGTTTGCTTCTGCAGTCCTAAAGACACACTGTTAAGCGGTGAACCTTCTCACAATGAGCAGTTGAAATATAGATGGATGGATAAAATGAAGGCATGGGTCTGGGTTGGGGACCCATTATGATATATGGGACGGGTCTGCGTTTGGGACCCAATATGATATGCGGGACAGGTCTGGGTTGGGGACCCAATATGATATGCGGGACAGGTCTGGGTTCGGGACCCAATATGATATGCGGGACAGGTCTGGGTTGGGGACCCGATATGATATGTGGGACAGGTCTGGGGTGGGGACCCAATATGATATACGGGACCAGTCTGGGTAAACGACCCAATATGATATGCGGGACAGGTCTAGGTTGGGGACCCGATATGATATGCGGGACAGGTCTGGGTTCGGGACCCAAAATGATATGCGGGACAGGTCTGGGTTGGGAACCCAATATCATATGTGGGATAGGTCTGGGTTGGGGACCCAATATGATATGCGGGACCAGTCTGGATTGGGCACCCAATATGATATGAAGAACAAAATTGGGTTTGGGAACCGATTTTTTTTCCTCTGCCAGCCCAGGGATTATGGGCTCCTCCTTTGAATCCGGTCCCTTCCAAGATTTCTTCCGAGTATGGAGTTCTTCCTTGCCATTGTTACCTCTGGCTTGCTCTCTGGGGGCTTTGGGTACAGATAATGTAGAGATAATGTAGAGTGCTTTCAGACAACATAATATTGTGAAACTATGAATTGAACTGAATATGTATTCACGGGGCCCAAAATATCTAGTGGCACCCCGATTATATGTAGGTGTTAATACACTGGGTGATAATACACTGTTTTCAGGTTCAGTCCTGTTGCAGCTGTACTGTTTGTCTTTTGGCACAGAGTCTGCCAGGGGCCAGGGCGCGGCTGGAAGCTGAAGCAGTTCTGTGAGCTCAGGCTGGCTCACCATGTTCCAGCCGCAGACAATCCCTGCCCTGCAGTTATCTCAGTCCACTTCTCTCCCCACCCACTGACTCGTCTCCTGGGTACGTGATTTGGAGCTGTGGTGTTTCATTGCCTGAGGACACGTATATTGCAGGTAGGCGGCTAGACCAAAAGAGTCTGACATAAGGGGTGTGGCATGAATAAGGCATTTATAGTAGACTGTTTACAAGTAACACATGACAATGAAAATCAAGTTAACTCGCTTGAAATGCTGCAGATAGCAGTAAATACTGATTTATGTTCTCTGCCATTTTTAATTTTTCTAGAGCAAGATAGAAAAAATAAAGACTGAATTTTTTCGTTCAGCAGCGTTCCTCAAATGACAAAACTTCATCGAGCAAAACCTTTCGTTGATAAATGCATTATAAGTGTGAATGCAGGAAATGTTTGATAGATATTGTAGTATTAAAAGCAAACCAAAGAGAAAAGTCTGTCAAGTAAAAATAAATATTGGACTTAGCTCCAGTGTGTGAATAAAAATTAGTGTTTCCTGGTTGCTAGACAGGGCTGGATAATTCTACTGCCTCTACTAGTATTACAAAGCGGAAGTGAATCACAGGTGCGGCCAGGTGAGGCAGGATCGCCGGCAGGTACAAACCTGTGCAAATGCTGACGCCAGTCCGACTGCAGGCTTGGAACAGCAGAGCAACGAACAGGCAAACAGAACACACCTAGTTAAACTAGCAACGCGTCAAGCGTTAAATGGGAAAAAAATTCAAGAAATTTAGGTCTCTCTTATCTTATAATATCTTATATTATAAACACTTCAATGTCATGAATAGGAACTACTAAGCCTACCTTTAATATGGGTCTGTCAGCATTTTACGACATTGCATTTTTGATGTATATGTAATATATGTTTATATTGTTTATCTGATGTTTATATAGTATATAATATCACAAATATTACCATTGTCACTTTGAGACAGAGATACTTATGTTTCCATATACAGTTAAAAGGGGAATTCATTCAATGATTCGATCAAGGGCTATCATGTGATTAGACTATTAAAATAGGGGGCGTTTCTTCGTCCCGGATTTTTAATCACATTTCACCAAATTTGTCTGGTGCCTGAGTCAGCATTAGTCATAAGGATGCTGTTTATAAGCACAACCTGGAGATATCAGGCACATTCGATTAGTCCCGGCGGATTCCGCCAGATTAGCTGCATTTGCTGTTGCAGTTTGTACCTGAAATAAGTAATACTTTGGGAACTTCATACAGACATTTATCATCATGTGGATAAGATGGATATATTATTGCGGAATCGTATTTTTTATCCTGTCTCCGGTTCAAGGCACGAACAGACATGAACGTAAGTTTTAGGAATTTGTTTCTGTATCATGTAACCTTGTTTTTACAACTAAACATTTCAGGTTAGTATTCTTATAAATACTATTGTTATGGACAATGCAGAATTACTTTTAAATTGCGCGTACGCTTTACAGAAAACTGACAAATCAAAAATGAAATTATTTACTTGAATGTTTATAGCGATATCAGACTACTACTTTATTCTGTATTGTTTTAAATAGGTTTATACTGAGAAGAAAAGACAACCTGAATTTTATAAAATTACATTTTGATTGTAATTTCATACATTTGGCAGTGGATGATTTTATACCAGTAAGGTCTATGAGAAATTTTTGTTTAGTTTAGCGACATTCAGTTACGTTTCCTTATAACGATTTTATATGGAGAAAGAAAGGCTTTTTATCATTTTCATTGTGGGTTAGAGTCAAGTCTTTAGGAGAGAGTTTGATATTGAGTTGGGATATTAAATAATTTAAAAGCAAATGTCTGTTTATGCAGAGGGTGGCGCCAAAGCCATATTTAATACAGTGGTGTGCCCGCCGTCCCCGGTTACTATACTCTAGGCTTGTTTCGATAATACAGTGCATTTACGGCCGCCGAAGCGTGAGATACAGTAGGTTTCCGAAAGTTTTATTTGAAATTAAACCACATTATGATTTCCCACCATAAGCCTGGTTGAATTGCCTTTACATTATTCTTTTAACGAAACGATCGCATTTCATATCGCAATGGAACTTAAATGTATACTCTTTCTTTATATTTTTTCGCAAGCCACCCGTGGTATCTTTTGAAAATTATAGTGAGCTTTTCGACAGTGATTCTATCATAAGCGGAGTTTGATGTTTGGTCTTGGGGGGCATGGCAGGAGTAAAAAAAAAATGCATCTCGCTTGCCTTATGTACTTGTTAGCGCACTTATCTGATGAGCAAATTCCCGGCTAATTTGTATACCTATAAGTTACCAACAAACTGCTGAACTCAGGCGGCTAGGAGAGGCAGTCTTTCCCCCCCAAAGCGCGACCATGGATTCTGTGCATAATAATCACTTGTATCTCTTTCATAAATGATTTGTTTGCAATTGTTTTGTGCAGCGTTGGCCTGTAACTGCAACGGGAAGTCGATCGGTTGTATTTGGGACACTGATGGCCCGCGGTGCCTGAACTGCCAAGAAAACACAGAGGGTCGGCAGTGTGAGCGGTGCAAAGAGGGCTTTTATCACCAGAGAGCAGGAGATCCCTGTTTACCCTGCAACTGCAATTCTGACGGTGGGTGAAATCTGTAGGCCTATTGGCAGTTATGGAAAGTCTAAACTGTTCTTCAAAAGACGACAGTACGTTGTCTTATCTATTTAATTAGGCTTATAACAATATGACGAAAGTTTTTCATTTATATTTCCCTTATCAGTTTAAATATTTCATATCTAAATAGTTTTTCTATTAATCGTATTTTTACAGGAATGTCACAGGGATGCTTCATCTGAATTCTGGTTTTATCGTACTCGTCTTTGCTGTTAGGTTCGACCAGCCCTCGATGTGACGCTACCGGTGTTTGTAGCTGTAAGCGCAGCGTCCAGGGTGACAAATGTGACCGCTGTGACAATGGAGCTCCCGTTACCCCAATCGGCTGCACACAGAGGTGAGACTGGAACTTTCATAATGTAATGTCTGGTTTTTTAGCACAGGTACCAGGACAGTCCATACCGGGCTTTTTCCGATTTGTTTGCGGGCCGGAAAAATTTGCCGTGAGGGCTGATTTTTAATTCTAATTCAGCCCTGGCTACCAGTCATACTTTACAAAATCATTCTTTTTATTTTTATGAGTGATATAGCCTAGAAAAAACAGGACAGAACTTTGAAAAACACCTGCTTATAGTAAAAAGCCTTTATATTTAATCAATGGCGTGAACACAATTTGTAACTGTAACATTCTGTCATAAGCATCTCTCATAATTGCAGTTATGTTCTATTTAAAATCACATGACATCAAATGTCACTACAGCTCTAGGTGAACAGGAGGCTTGTTAGTAAGACTATGCTGTTTCTGTCCCCCATAGCTGCTGGAGTCGAAGCAGCAGTCAGCCACTGAGCGGCCGGCTGGAATGCCCGTCTTGTTTCTGCCACGGACACTCTGATACCTGCTCCCCAGCGGAAGGATACTCAGTTCTCACCATCTCTTCCAGCTTCAGCAGTGGTAAGCCATGGGTTTATAGCCCAAACGGGCCATACTGCTGCTATTCAGATCCTGCAGTTATGTTCCCATGGCAGGTTGTGGAGAGGAGTCTCCCAAACTGTTCCCAAAAAGTTGGAAGCATACAATTGTCCAAAATGTCTTGATATGCATGTGAAGACATTTTGGACAATTCTATATTTACAGCTTGACAAATGCCCCAGTGCACAAGGCAAGGTCCATAAAGACATGGTTAAGTGAGTTTGTTGTGGAAGAATTTGACTGGTCTGCTCAGCCAGGGCTTCACGTCTAGCATCAGTACATCACAAATGCTCTTCTGGACGAATGGACAAAAATTCCACACTCCAAAATCCTGTGGAAAGTCTTCCCAGAAGAGCGGCAGCTGATATAACTGCAAAGGGGGGACCAACTCCATACTGATGCCTATTGATTTAGAATGGGATGTCATAAAAGGTCCTGTGGGTGGAATAGCCAGGTGTCCCAATACTTTTGTCCATGTAGTACATGTCAAGCAAACATAGGCATCAAAACTACACATTTTGTAACATTAAGCTGAAACTAAAATTAGTGATACACAATGTGAAACTGAAGTCTATGACACAAAAGCAGATTCATCACACTAAATAAATAAAAATCTTATTTGAAAATACGAAGAATTCAAAATATTTCAAACTCGAAAGTACCCCACTCTGCATGAGCACAAGGCAGGTTCATTCCAAACAGCCATGACTCAGGTACAGTACCGTAGTAAGGAATGGTTTGTGAACGATCATACATCTTCCGAGCTGCTTCCTCCTCAGGGACTGAGAGCTGGCGAGCCACTACAGCTTATGGTACCGCAGCCTCCAGTGTTCGATTCCAGTGGTCCTCCAGGCTACGGAGCCTTGAGCTCTTCTCCGACAGCAGCGCGCCAGTTTATCTTCTGGCTCCAGGTAGGAAATCAAGTGGCTACGTCTACAGTACTGTGCAAAAGTGTGGGGCAGTCAGTGAAGATATTCAGAACTGTTATCTGGGGGGTTTGTGTATATCAGAAAAAAGCCCAACTTAACATTAGAGTATATGAAAATGAACAGTAACACAGTAATAAGTCTTCTGTTCTCTATAAAGTTCCTGCTGTCTTGCTGGATGGCGACATAAACACTGCATCAGTTCCCAAACCTCTCCTCAGGGGCACCTCAGCCATTCCATGTATTTGTTAAATTTCACCACCTGCTCACTTAAAACTCATTTAAGTAAATAATTAATGAGGTATTGATTAACCGACTGTGGCAGGCTAGTGGTAGAGTAAACATACACAGGAATATCGAATATTAATAAATGCTGTATTGGCTTTAGATGAGGTTTTGAAGTGGTTAGACACACTCAGACAGACATAAACAGTCAGTCAGCAGTCAACATAAAGATCATTTAAACATGTTTTTGTGTGGCTGCTTAAGACTTTTGCACTATACACACAAAATTACAATAAGCTATGTATATTATAACTTTTTAACTGTAAGTGCTTCTGGATTTTTGATTCATGCTAATCACTAGTTTTATTAAATCTTTGTGTCTCCTCCCAAGCCTCCTACCTGGGCAACCAGCAGTTGAGCTACGGTCAAACACTGTCCTTTTCGCTCCGGCTTGACTGGGGGGCTCGCCATCCCTCCAACAGCGACGTGGTGCTTGAGGGGGCAGGGCTGAGGGTGGCTGCCCCACTTGGAGACCTACATCGAGTCATTCCCTGTGGCCAGAAAACCACATATAGCTTCAGGTAGAAGACCATGTATACTCCACACATTTATGATACCCAGACTTGAAAGGGGATATTCTGTTTCCTTAAGTAGATATATTGTTGATGAGCTGGCATCTCATCCAGGGTGTAGCTCAGCCTTGTGCCCTGTGCTGCTTCAGACAGGCTCTAGGCTTATGGCCCCCTTGCGACTTCTCCTTTGATAAACAGTTAGAAGACGGATTGATGATAATAGGAAATAATTTCATCATCGAATAATTATCTGTACCTTAAGCAAGTATATCTATATGCTGAGGATGTGAATAGAACCCAAGCTTTACTGTCACCTGCATGTCTATCTCAAAGGAGAGTAAGATGGGTTATGTGACAAGAACATACTTGAACAAATGAAGCATCATTTCAATGCTCAT
>JAODJX010000047.1:17965887-17984575 GCA_026776945.1 Isichthys henryi | reverse complement strand
TTGCTTCCGGGATAGGCTCCGGACCCCCCGCGACCCAGTAAGGATAAGCAGTTTGGAAAATGGATGGATGGATATTAATTAATAAAATAGGAAAGAGCTGTCCTGCAGTTGATTGTACATATAGATTAACAAGAAACAGATCTTATATTACTGCCCAAAACTAAATAAGTAATTACTGTACATATAACGGTCACATATGGCTGATACCCGCTCCATTGTATAGATCTGGATCGGTGCCTATACCAATCTGAATCTCAAAATACTTACTAAATACATACTAAAATGGAAATGAAAACACCCTGTGACCCTGTACTTGTTAATCAGCTGGAAGATGGATGGATGTGTGGATGGAAACTGATATGATGTCCTGTCAGTATATGTGCACAGATAATAACAATGTTTTACCATGACAATGGCTGCAGGATTTAGCAAGCAGCTGAGCACCAACAGAGCGGAGGCGGAGAGGAGCATGGAAAGGCTGCAGGGCATCGCAGCTGCCGTGCAGGCGGCCGTCAGCAGCAACACCCAGTCTCTGGACGTCCTGGGCAGGGTTCAGGGTGACTACACAAAGGCCCTGGGAACCTTCCAGAACCTCAGGGATGCTGTTACCTACACAGAGGTAAACAAAAATGCTGCCGACGTTTCTCCCGATAGGCTGCAGGTTCACCTTTAGTATGTTTTGATATGCGTACCAAGACATGTTGGGCAGTTCTATGCTTCCAGCTTTGTGGGAACAGTTTGGGGAAGGACCTTCTCTGTTCCAGCATGACTGCACCCCGGTGCACAAAGCAAAGTCCATGAAGATATGGTTGGGTGAATTTGCTGTGGAAGAACTTAATCAGCCCAGACAGAACCCTGACGTCAATCCCATCAAACACTTTTGGGATGAACTAGAATGGAGATTGCGAGCCAGATCTTCACGTCCAACATCAGTGCATGACCTCGCAAATGCTCTCCTGGATGAACGGGCAAAAATTCCCATAGACACTGGCCAAAATCCTGTGGAAAGCCTTCCAAGAAGAGTGGCAGCTGCTGTAGCTGCAAAGGGGGCACCTTCTCCATATTGATACCTATGGATTTAGAGTGGGATGTCTAATGGGAAAAGTTCCTGTGCTTATAATGGCCAGGTGTCTCAATACTTTCGTCCATATAGCACAAATTCAATAAATGAGAAATAATCATTTTCGGTATGAAAAATGTTCAGCTGATGTGTTTTGTTTGGGTGATGATATGATAATATACATTTGTCAGGACATACATTTTACCTGGAAGATGTTTTGGGATTAGAATGATCTAGAATATAATGCTTCAGAATGGAATGATCTACTAACTGAAACACTACAGGTTCCATTGGCCTTGCATAATCTGTATGACATTCCTCTTTGTGTTGGCAGGAGCTCCCCCCCACACTAAGGGCCAGCCATGATATGCTGAAGGACGTGGCCACGCTGGCAGATGACATGAAGCAGCTGGAAGCCGAGGCCACCAACAGAATGAAGGAACTGGCTTTGGAAGCAGACCGTGCGAAGCAGCGTGAAATGGAAGCCAGAGAGGTCAGCGCGGTGTGGCCAGGGGGGCTGGATCAGCCTACAGCAGCAACCTAACACAGGAACTTTGAGAAATAATGTTAGACTGCTGGTTAGTTTAGAAATGAAGCTGTGGGACACAGTTTACATAGCTGAACAGAGACTACACTGCACCATTTGCTGAGTTTTATTGGGAGACAGAATGCTGGCATCATTCCATTGTGGCAGGAGGTATGATACTGAAGCACCTGAGCTAATGTTAGTGACTTCAGGCAGCCCTTTCAGTTACCTGCTTTCCAGGGCTGGATCTGCTGCCACTACCCAAAACAACTAGAGCTTTTAATGTAAAAGGTTGCTATTGTATTACATCAGGAGCAAATCTATGATGAACTAATGAAGAATATCATACCCCATAAAGTATTATTTTCAGTGCTGATGTGTGTCTCTGCAGGGTAGGACTCTGTAATCGGTCACCAGTTCAGATTCTGTGGCTGGTGTCACCTTTGGGGGCTTGAGCAAGGCCCCTAACCCTTACTGTTCTAGAGACTGGCTGACCTTGCTCTCTTATCCTCACTTGAGCATCGCTTTGGACAAAAGCCTCTGCTACATAAATGTATCATCCCAGAGCAAGGAAAGATAGTACAGAGTTATTTACTTAACTGCCCTCTGTGTCATGAATCTGTGGCATCCATTTGAACAAATAGAAAAATACTGCAGTAATAAAGTTTTGGTTTCTTTGTTCATGCAGGCATCAGCACAAGCAGCTGGTACTTCTGGCTTTGCGAAGGGAGTGAAGGACTCTGTAGACAGAACCCTGCAGTATGTTGATGCTCTGCTCTCCACCAGCAGTTCACCAGGTATGAACCCATGAATATGAGGTGGCTCTTTGCGTGATACTATAGCGTCACACCTTCTTTGACAGCACTTTGCATCCGAGCCCTGATTTCCTGTTGCTGTCCATATCAAGTATATGTCACTGAAATGTCACTTTTAAATGAGTACGTTTTTTGGAAAGTTTTATGCAAAAGTGTGTTTGTTGAATTTATTTTTGAAACAATTTAATTTTTTCTAATTATAATATTTCATATGTATGAACAAAGAGTAATATTAACATAACCACAGGGATGGTGCGTGCTTTCAGTTTTAGATAAGCAGTGTGTTATATAAAAATTCTCATTTTGCAAAAGTAAACCTTCAGATGAAGAGTTGCAACAGCAGCATGAGTCTCACTGTGACGGATTATTTTTTAAATGTAAGAAGCAAAAGTAATTTAATAATTGCACTGGAAAACTACTTTGCATAACCTGACAGACGCACAGTGAACTTACACGTAAACTGCATGTTGGTCTATTGTGTGGAAACTGTAGCAGTTTGTAGGGACACTGACTGACCTTCTTACTCTTGCAGGCTCGACTGACATCACAGGCAGGAAAAGTGAGCTGGAGTTATCAATAGCTGACACGCGCAAAATGGTGACCCACCAACTGCTACCACGGCTACAGAAGCTAGAAGAGATGGAGGCAAGTCAGATGGCCAAGGCCATGAGTATAAACGCAGATATCGACAACATCCTGTTGGACATCAGGAACCTGCAGGACATCCAGAGGACCATTCCAGTGGGCTGCTTTAATGCTCAGCCCATTGAGAGCCCTTAAAAGCCACAACAGCTGCACAAAATAGTCAGCATCTGGATCTGTGTGAAATGTGAGCATTTTTTGTACTTTTTTATGTATTTCTATAGAAAGTTATACATACAATACTGTACAAAAGTAAATTAAATGAGTTGGTGGTGAAATTTAAGAAATACATGGAATGACCGGGGAACTCCAAGGAGACGTTTGCTATTAATCTAGCCATTAAACTAGATGTCAGTAACTTTTACTTACTTCCCAGATAAATAGCTTTAAACATTTTCCTTGACAGCCTAAGACTTTTGCTCAGTACTTTATATATCAGTGCAATGGTTTATTTTAAAAAAAAATATTATTTATATTTTTCACAGGCAAATGAGCAGACATGTTCCATAGTTTTTAATTGTGTTAGGATTTGTTTTTCATTGAATTTGTGTCTATTTATATTGTTGGCACTAGTGTATGTTGCATTAAATACAACAAAAATATTACAGTACTACTCCAAGTAACTGTCTAATCACATTCTAATTTTATAATAAGAAAAATGAAATGATAAAAAAAAACATTAGGTACATTTAAATGCAAATAAAAATACATTTAGTTAATAGTACACATGGTCATGAAAATAATCATTGAGAAAAGAATGTGTCTATAGGCTTCATATTAGTTATTTTATATTACAGAATTCTTAGTTACTTATGTTACTCACTAGGTGAAAGTGATTGATTCTGAAATTCTCTAGACACAACAACGTTCAATAGCATTGGTGGGTCATGGACCCCCCAAACCTTTCCCATAAATAAAGTTTTTTTTCCCAGCCCATAAGTATCAAAATACACAAGATTTTAAAATCAAATTAAACACCATCTTCACCCTAAAGCAAATGGTTTTTGTTTGTAATATGCTTTATTATATTTTTTACTTAATGTTTTACTCGCTAAAGGTAAACTTTAAAAATCAATGAAATTCTGCATGACACACTTAAAAAAAACTGGCATGAAATGGATACCAATACACACATGGGAGGGTGATGTCAATGGATTCATCTGAAACTGAATCAAATGTCTACTAGAAATAATATGGATGCCCAAGGGCCCATACTTGCTTTCCAAGCTGTTCATTCAATGCTTATGTCAATTTTTTTTCCAGCCAAACAAGCAATATATATTTAAACATATGCAATATATAATGTTTTTACTGAAAAATATGGGTTTTCAAACACTGTGCAGGTCAACAAAGCTTGCATTTAGTCCGCTCTGATCTATGATGAATGGCAAACAGGTGAATATGTGCCAAACATCCATGCACTATTCAGTATTGAAAAATTAAAAGAATCCTTGTTTTAACTGCAAAATAATGAAATGTAAATAATTGTTCTGTTTGACTTACGATATAATGTGTTTGAAAATGAGCCCAAATAAAGTGATACTGGCTAGCATAGGATCTCGCTGATCAACACCACTGAAAATGGAGGACAGAGTTTAAAATGCTTTTGGATTAAGCTATCTTTGTACAGCTTTGCCTCTGAGGGACATGAATATTTGATTTGAACTCAGCAAAAAAAAGAAAATAGCTGCATCACACATTTCAAAAAGTCAGGGGACTTTTGACAGCGATCCATGTGATTGAGTTGCGTTACCTCTAAATAAACAAACAAATCAATAAATAAATACTCATAATAACAAAAGGCACTCTATAAACTGAGACAACACTTTTGCTCTTAAACTTACATTCTTATTCAGAGATCTGTAATAAAAATTGATTAATACCTACATAAAATATGCCTTGGATTCGTAAGGAAAAAAGACGGGCATGCCACACACTACACAAAGTTAACGGTGAACTTAAGATATATGTTCTTCTGCAGCACAGACTCTGACTTTGTAGCAGTTCAATGCTAATAGAATAACTACAGACTATATTCTACTTTACAAGTAAAGGTACATGCCAAATGAAGGTGTCCAAGCATGCAATTGCAGGAGAGACCATATTCAACAGTGACAGTGGTCAACAATTTATCACTAAAGGTAATGCTCTTCTCTCCTCTGCACTTTTTACATGCATGTTAAAAACTTCATTCCTCATTTACAGCCTCACAACTGCAATACATGCCTTCCTGCACAGTTGAGGAGAAAAAAAACATTGGTAAGAGTCCACAAGTTCATAGACATTGACTGGACCTGCACACAGAAAAGCAAAGGATAGAGGAACTTATGCACAATAAAACAGACGGAAGAGAAATTTATGGCAATTGAACTCCAGCTCCAGCAGAGGGCGTTCTATCCAGAAGTATTGATATAGAGCTGGCACTTTAGAATGTAGTCGATGACTGGCTGACTCAGGTAGTCCAACACATGCCCGTCTCCATGCTGAAGAGCTAACCTGTACAAACAGACGAACGTTTCAAGCTCCGCCGTGATTTTGTAGAAATGTATTTATTTGTATGTGTTGAACTTTTTTGACTGACCTGCACTTTGTAGAACTGACAACAGACATTGGGTGGTTGATGTCATCTTTGACCACAATGATATTATCCTGTAAAACGCAATAATAATAGTAATAAGTAATAATAAATTGGAATAAATAATGGAAAAAAATAAAAGGCCAAGAGTCATCAACTTAATATGCTAATAAATCAGTTCCACAACAGCAATGAAACAGTTCAGTATAAAATGCAATAAAAGATTTTTATTTTGATTAACAAATTCTGTATAGTGCCTTCCTCTTGGGAATTTAATCGATGTACTTGTTCATTACAGGTACTTGATTAATGTTTTTAGCTAAGAATAACATAACAGTAAATGTATATGAATTTAAATCATTTCGGGATGTCTTGAATTCTCAAAACTCCAAATAATTATAGCTTTATTACAACAATGCATAGTACTGTTTGCTAAAAAACTGAACTGGTGGATTTGTTGTCTAGTTGCTACACACTTTAAATGCTTTCAGTATGACCCACTTGAATATTCACTAAATTTAGCTACGCAGCCAAATGGTCTGATGTTTGTTCAGGTCTGCATGCATTTTAAAGCCAGCAAATTTGTAGATCATACTTTGCATCCGAATATTTCACTTTGAATTTTGACAGTCACCTGTTTTTATATAAAGAAGGTTACTATGGTTACAAAATTCACATCAAAACAGATGGATGTAAGAAATATTTGTTTGATGGTGTGAATTTCAGTGTTAAGAATAACACTGCTGAATAGACATTTTTCACTAACAAATTTACTGTACTGAAACACTGAATTACGGTTTACCTACAATTGAAAAAGTTAATCTAAGAGGTTTTTGGTGAAATTGACCTTGTACTTGCGCAGCACAGGAGAATGGTTCATAATGCTTTCTGAATCAGTGCCGTCACGGGGCACGACAACGATGCCAAAATCCCCCACGATAACGTCCATCTGAAAAGCGAGAGAAAGCATGGTGGCATTCATTCAGAGAGGTTTTCATACTTATTTTCACATGATAATTTTTACACTGTATACATACCAGTAAATTACTGTTTGAATACTGAGAGTCTACCAAATACATTTTAATGTCAGTTTTATATGTTATTTTTCTCCCAATCTTAAAAAGGATTTCCTAATATGCTTATTTCTTATAATATATTAAGAGCCGCTACAGTATGTATTGGTCTCTTCGAACCCAAGAGCTAGTTTTTGTTTTATTTTCACAATTTCTATGCAATAAGCTACAAAATCTCACATCACTGCTGTCCCACAGCCCAGGGATACAGAAGGACTCCAGCAGGTCACTCCCGCAAAGCAGCAGGATTCGCAGCTCTGCAAAACAAACAGGAATTTCCAGTCGAATGGCTATCCACAGAGATTACATATTTGAATGCAAGCAATGAATATTCAGCTCTCGATTGCTTCAATACGCAGTAAATAGTATCTCAACGTCAGTTAACAAACATCATTAATATATGAAAAAGAAGAAGAAATTTAACCAAAGTAGATATATCTCTAATATTTGACAACATCCATGGTTAATGATTTGAAGAACTCACCAATTTCTTCATAACGAACTGCAGTGCCAAGGTTGGCATTCTCATCTTAAAAATAATTCATAGAAAGACAAAAACGTTAGTTCTTTACTAAAGGAACAACTTCATGTGCCTGCATTTGCAAAGAAATAAATCTGATTTAATGACCAATTTTCAAAGGTTTAAAATGTTCTGGAATGCTACACAATGATATTCAAATGAATGGATATACAAACTAGTCACTTTGCTAGAAAATCACATGCCCTGTTGTAGCTGATATAGTCTAAAGAGTTTACCCTATTATTACCCTATTATTACCCTATTATTCCCTATATTGCTACTTGGTGCATGTTTTTTTTTGCTCAGTCCAGTCTTTTCTAAAGAAGGTGAGTCATACCAATGTGGATGACATCATAATACATATCATAGCAGATCAAATAAATTCAAATTCTGAGATTTAACAGAGTAAGTTTTAATAACTCAGTTATTAAGTAATATACCTGTCATGCCCTGCTTGTCCAATCCTCCCGTGTGCCACGCCACCTCGCTACCTCGTGTGGAATCCCCATATTACCAGCTGTTTCTCATTGTTGTTACTTAGTCTTATGTATTTAAGTCCGCGTTTCAGTATGTTTCCCCAGTCCGGTCATTGACATCATGTGGTGTAGTTGTCTCCTGATTGTGTCCTTCCTTCAATTAAACCCTGTATTTTCCTGACACCTCGAGTCCTGCCTCTGCCTCCTGTGCCCTTGTACACTGTGACAATATCTTAATTTGGAGTCTACAGCATATGTCATTTCAAAAGTTCATGTGAACCTTTAACAGCTCTCACACACTATCTTGGTCATTAATCCATTCTTCACAGGCCTCTGATTGTAGCAAAAACAAACATGGCTACTGGAATCTTTTAATAACTTGGAAACCTTCTCAAACTAGTTATGGTCTCTACTTAGATTTATAAAATCATAAAGCAAAAGTCACCACAAGCAGCACAGAACATTTTTTTTAGATATATCGGTCACAAATACTGTACTGTACTGAATGGGCTGCTCGACTGCAGCAGTTGTTGCACTGCTGGTGACTGTGATGAGATTGAGGGCTCCTATATCTGTTACTTGTAATAATTTTGCACTTGTCATTTCTTTTATCCTGTGTGAGGCAATGGAAGATTATGTGGCCTTTTTATTTTGTTTTGTTCAGTTTTGTTTGTGAATGTGACTTGTTTGTGTCAAAGTTGAAACTACAATAAAGAAAGGCGTTTTAAAAAGAGTTCCGGTTACCGTCATACATGTGTCTAATATCTAAACGCATGTGCTTACCCACAAAGGAGAAACGTTCATTGTGAGGACGGACGCAGCAGATTCTTCCTAGGTTTTCACTCATCTTCCCCCAAAACTTTACTACAAGGAAAAGAGAGGGAGCACAGAGACTGTGTTTGCATTATTACATCAACAATGATACCATCTATTGGCCTGATGATTCTGTTAATCTTATTATCCACCTTCCACAGACTTCTCCTGGTCTGGGTGGTGGTGGCCATAAGGCTGCCTGACCCTGTAGACGTGATGTTGAAGGCAGGACAGCAGTGCCCTGCCATCATTCCAACACTAAGCCATCATGTCAACTATTATTGCTTATCAATTTACAATAAACATAAAAAAACTAAAAAGACAGTAATTAAACATACCCCTCTCCTTTTATCGAACAGACAAAAACTTGATAAACATCTCAACTTTTTTTAAGTCAGAACACAAATGAAGAAATTCTGAGCAAGAAACAGGAAGGTACTTACAAGCTGTAGGCTTGTTGTTTGGCTTGGAGTTCTGGTAGATGGGACTGGTCTCGTTCTGTGGCTGACCAATCACAGGTGTTGTGGATGGAGAAGTGACGTTGGAAAGAATACATCCTGTCACCCTCTGGGAAGGAAAACACATGCAGCAAATATGAAAGAAAACATACTGGGAACAATGGTACAGCAAAGAAGCACTCATGAAAGTCATTCAACATGAATAGCAAGGTCACTGCTAAGCTTTACACAGCACTGAAAGATTTGTGATAAACCTAGGAAAGGCTGCTGATTTTTAGAACAGAGCAGGAGATTCATCTATTATCAAGGAACAGACATTTACAACAGCAGGAGATTAATCTATTATCAAAGTGGAATTTGCACCCAGCAGACATACTCCAAAACTCTCCAAGCGCTTACAAACAGTCATTAAAGCAAAATGACAGGTTCCATTGTCCCAGATGTTTGCAAGGTGAAGGACATCCCTCAACGTTGGAAAAGAAGATTTTAAAAGGTAACCCAGAAAGTGGAGTACTAGCATCATAAGCCAACAGAGACACCCTCATTTGGATGTACAAGCTTCATTTTCTGCTAGATAGATGGTGGTGGGATGTTTACAACTTATACATGTTGCTAGCAGTTCTTGCTCAATCCGGTATTGCATTTTGTTAGACATGGATAGAAACTTCCTCAAATTTTGACCACTTGCATTAACCATTGACAGCACAACACAGAAACTATAGGAACCGAAAAGACGGAACCATCCAGACCTCAAACCATCTGTAGATGATCAAAGTAAAGGAGAGATTAGTTGTTAGCGTATATAATTGGTATAAAGACTTCAAAAGATGCCAGTGGGTGGTCAATCATACCGGAAAGTATATTTCCCAACCTCTTTGATTATTCGTTTGAACAAGTTTTCATTCAGTAGGGAATAAAGAACATTCTCACCCTCATGTCTCAACTGCGTTGCACTAACTACCTAAATTAAAGGTGAAATCGCAAGCTAGCAATAAATAAAACACAAACAGACTCTAAGGCTGTACTTATTGCCTTGTCATATTGGCAGATCAAATTTTCGATGTACTGTGTACACATGACAATGAAAGAACCCTGATGGCGATCTACTGAACCCCAAATAGAATTTCTTTGCATCCTAGAGATAGGACACTCACCAGAAAGCAGAACATGTATCTGGCTCTGTCCTCAGAAGGCCATGCTAATTTATGCTGAGCTTCTAAAATACATTTTTGATTATTATAAAATATTATCTTTAACACTATCAGCATATTTTGTTTACAATTTACAACAATTGTTTCATGTTAATTTGTGCGTCAAAATTTGTACTCTTTTGCAAAGATGTCAACCTGGTAACGTACTTGTCATGCATGAGCATTTGGACACCCCAGCTCAAACATTGTGTTTCACTTAAACTCCAAATCTCTAAAAGGTACAAACCTCTGCAGGGTAAAACAATTAAATTTGCTCAATTTCAGACCACTTTAATGCAGAACAATTTGGTGAATTAGACAGATTGAAGTAATACTTCTAAATACATTCAGTTCCTTTTACCAGTATATTTAAACTTAAATTGTATTTTGCATCTAGAACCCATATTCTCCTGTCACTTTCAAAGAAAAAACACCAATTTGAAAGAAACTTGTTAAAAATCAGTGTTAATCAAAATACCTGCATTATACTACATGACAGGAAGAGGGGCTAGAAAAACAGGTTTTATAATTAATAGCTGACGTGGTTGCTGTATCACAAAACTGTATTTCTTGCTT
Source organism: Isichthys henryi (assembly GCA_026776945.1). NCBI lineage: Eukaryota > Metazoa > Chordata > Actinopteri > Osteoglossiformes > Mormyridae > Isichthys > Isichthys henryi. Next base: position 17,973,851 of record JAODJX010000047.1, on the reverse strand, counting down.
AGCCAGATAACTTGTCGGTTTTAAGGTATCCCAGTTTAAATGGACTTTATTTTCTTTGACATTTAGCCCAGACTACCTTAAATCCAATAACTCTCACTTTGTGATACAGGCCCCTGGTTTAAGTTAATGTTTAGCATTTCTTGCATTTGAAAATGAATTGGTGAACATCAGCCGTGTGGCCTTTATGCTTTGCAAAATTGATGTGGGAAATCCCATTTCAAAAAGGCTCATATTGTTAGTGGTGCATCGATGTGGACATTATGACCAATAACCAATATATTTCTGTCTAATATCATCAATACCAATAATCAGCTGGGAGGAGCGGATAATTGACCTGGGGGGAGCGGGTTGCTAGCGGTGAAACTTGCTGCACTTGACAGCAGAATTTTTTGGAATGAGATTACACATTTATTTATTTGAATTATAAAAATGTCTGGACCTCTTATAGGTGGTACATGAGCCGATGAAATCTCTCTTTCTCCAACACGGAAAAAAGCTGCTCGTACAATGCAATCGTTGAATTTTTAGCTCTGGTTCTGTTTACTTGGAATATCGATAAACTAATATCAAAAAGAGAGAAATATATTGCTCAGGGATCACAGTCTCAATTCTGAACCATAGAGACAAAGAAAACCGACACCACTGACTGTCACAAAATATAATGACGGTGCTAAAGGTCAGGTTGGAGAGCATGCGGTGATCATGTCAAAAATCCCAGGAAGTGAACAGCTTATACACGTTGGTAGCAGTTCCTGCTCAATCATGTCAGAAAAAAAATCGGACAACATTCAAGATTAAAAAGATTCCTCACTAATTAGCATAAACCTCTCCTAAGGGTTTGCCTTACAATCCCCAAGGCACCTGATTAAAATCCCAACAAACCTATGCAGAGACCCAAAAAAATTCCATATGTTGAACTTCTGCCATTGGTAACTGTGTCACCGAGGTTATTTCTGTGCTTGGCGTAATGAGGTCACAGTGATGTTTACCTTCATGAGGTCACGGTGATGTTCCAGCACACAGCATGTGGTTTTCCAGGAGTCCTGGTAGCACTCCCATGGGTCTACCCTATAGGAAAAACTATATTTTAATATCATCCAAGCGTTATCTAACACAACAAACGCTGTATTCCTAATCTATTGAAAACCACACATACAAAGGCAAAGTTTATAATGACGTTTGAAAACATTCACACAAATTCATGCAGAATAACACAAGAAACATCTCAAAACAAATGACAGTTTTCACAGTTGGACTATGCAACTTATGTGTGGTGAAATGAGAAGTGTGTCCACTCGCTTTCTGCTGGAACCATTTAATGCACTGTGGCTGCCTACAACTGCAACATATTGAAGAAATACTTCCATATTTATTGCCATGTAAAAATTTAAGAGACAATACTTTAGATATAAAGATCTTTACAGGTTATAACTCTATCTAAAAATGCCCATTGTCCTTCTAAATAAAATGATGTTTATTACAAATTAGAAAAAGTGACTATTCAAATCCAATATACACTGACAAGTAAGCTCACAAGAAAATGTATATCCAAGACTGGGGGAGAAGATGGAGACCAAACTGAGAGCAGGGGTGGGATTCAAATGCCCAAATCTGTAAATACTGGGGTAATAAAATATGAAATTGAGAGGTTTCCAAAACACTAAGCTGAAACTTAGACTTTGACAAATATAAAATTATTTTTTAAGGCAACATAAACAGAATTGTAGGGTGGTTAGAACCTGCACCAAAGACTACAGCAATGTTCATTTTGGCAGCCAGGTTTTATTTAGTTTTAGTCATAGTCTTTTGACTAAAATGTAATTTAGTTTTAGTCATAATTTAGTCATCTAAATTATTCTAGTTTTAGTTGACTAAATATCATAAGATTATAGTTGACTAAAACTACAGCTGATTTAGTCGACTAAAATTAAAAGTGCCAAGTGTAATGTTTAAGGTTTCCATTCGATTTCTAAAAGTCATTATGTTCACCAAGATTAAATCAAACCAATGTTAAGGAATGGTGCTAAGGTCTGACTATGCAGTACACAAATACACAGATTTCACTCTTATTTGAAACACTAATATATGTTTATTTACCCGGAAACTGAATACTGTAATATCAGTAGTGCCATATTAATTACTGCGAAAATAAAATCACTTCAAAGAAAAAGTGCATAGGCTATAATGTAACCAGCCCTGCTCTCTCTGAATATTAAAACTGAAATATTAAAATAAATATTTGTAGACGTAGTTTATAGGTGATTCATGTTCATTGAAGTTTCAGCTTTTTAACAACTGTATAAAGTAATGTTATTTGTTATATAAATCAACTCAGGTGAAACAAAAAAGGGTTGACAAATCTCAAGCATCTGACATGATACGCTTTCACACTCACGCAGGAAGTCTTACGGCAAATCTATATTGAAATGCAGCCCTACTTTCATTTAGTAAATGAGAAAACATACATATCGGCAGTCATAAATATATGTTCAGTTCTATGTCACGTAACAATAAATGCTGTCAAAAGGTCTTTGAATTGTACTAAAGTAATTTGATTTGACAGTCAGGTATTGATTACACGCAACATTAATACAACTAATAGGCTACGTAAATATATTTCACACTAAATAGTCAGACATTACGATCTTCCGGACCTTTGCTTCAAGAAATTTTGTCTAACTGGACCTCTTTAAATTTTAGTTGAATACCCCTGCCATACACGAACTATACATTTGTTCTGATTGGATCCCTTCTCTGGCAAACATTTTCGTTTCGTTTTTATTCGTTGACGAAATTGTCAATACACTTCGTCATAGTCTTAGGCCTCGCGAAATCATTTTTATTTATTATCGTCTCGTTTTAGTTTGAAAATAAAGGTCGTTGACGATAACTATGACGAAAATTTTCGTCAACGAAATTAAGACTTAACTATTAATCCTTAGTTACTAGGAACTAAGGGGAAACACAGGACCCTAACAGCTCATGCTTTTGTGGATCATGAATTGAATGGCAGAGTCTGTCCATGGTACCATCCTGAAGTTGGCATCTATACTTGTTTTCATTTCATGTTCACTTGTTTGGTTCGGAAGAAAAACGTACTGTTACCCACCTACTAAATTGGAAACATTTCACACTTTTCCCACCACTGTAGTTTCACTGTTTTGACCATCTTCTTAATTCTGCTCTCTGGCATTTTCCCTGATTTTCCTGTCAGCCCACATACATTCTTTTTGTATAGTAGTCATCCTTCACAGGCACATATTTATGTGAAAATGGCTGCAGGATTGTACTGGCTATGCTATAATAATACTGCATCTTCTGCGGAATTCTAACAACATGCAGATTAAAATAGCTAACCATTCTTTTTGTTCTACCTCCCACTGAGGGCCATCAGGTCATCATCCCAGAGACAGATGCTTAATCATCTAGTTTTCCCAGCTAGTTATGGTCCCCAAACCAATTTCATCCATAGCGACAGAAGAATATTATAAAAGTTGTCTTGAAATTCTAGAATTACGGGCATATCGCTTCCAGCAGAATTACTTAATCCATCTAAGTATTTTCTGTGCCCGCTTGTCCAAGGCAAGGTCATAGGGTCTGAAGCCTATCTCTGAAGCTATGGCCACAAGGCAGGGAATAACTCAGGATGAGGAGTCAACCCATCACAAGGCACACACACACATCATTTACACACAGATTCAAACAAATAGAATTATTAATGAAGTGCAAACATTGCTTGATGCAGCTGATTTTGATTGGTTGATTTTCTGGGGGGTGGGGTTTACTTAAAAATGATTGTTAAATAAATAAACGTGAATGAATGAGCTCCACACTGGCACTCACCTTATCCAGTCAGATGACTCAACAGCTAGCTGACACATAGTGAGACGGTGCCGGCTGGAGACCAGACCCTGAAAGTACACAGGAGTATGCGTTGCTTGATAGCACATATCATCCTATCACATCAAAGCAATGAACACAATTCCAACCAATCATATGGAGACCTTTTAAGAATAGACAGCCTACAGCCAATCAACGCCCTGCGAAGTTGGTTGAATCAGAGGGACATGCCACTTGCTACTGATTTGGTAAAATGGAGGGGCAAGCTCTGCCTCGGGGGAAACTTCAGGTTGTCAGTGAAGAAAGCAACAGCTCAGCACCCACAGCATCATTTTTAAAAAGTAGATATTGTGGATAACAAGATAAAAATATCAGTAGTGTTCCGGTAGTGTGGCTATTTGTCTGACACCAAATAGACTGGTTGTGAATTGACGAAATCTTGAGTCAACTAAAACTGAAAATACTGGAACTTCACCACCCAAAGCATTACGGTCCAGGAGAACATACAGAATGAATTAAACAATTTACAGTCACAGACGCCAGCAATTAGGATTTCTACTTTCAATATGAAGAAATGTGGGACAGCAGTTCCCTCCATCCCTGGTACCAGATGACAACATTTACCAAGCAGGCAGCAAATTGCATCCTGTATAGATTAAAAATGGAACACAGTGAGGCAGTCAGACAAAAAGCCAGACAACAAACCATACTTTTGGTTTCTCTCATCCTATGACAAAAAAAAAGTTTATTTTGTATAATTTATTTATTAAAAATAGGTTTCATTTTAAAGTCCATTCAATCTGTCATCTTTTTTCATGTTACGAATTTGTTTAGGGAATGTGAGAGAAGTTTAAGCAAAAATGGAGGCTTGAAGTGAAGAAATAATGAGGAATTATTTTGTGATAATTATTGATATCACCTGATATGAAAAAAATTATCAAGATAAAATATTTTGTAATATTACCCAGTCCTACATCAGAGCAACGCCTTGAGATGTTAATATCAGTTAAATTATGTTGACAAACATGTGAAATAATGTACTTACTGAGAGACTTACTGTTGTTATATTCCAGTAGCAGATAAAGAACACTCATTTTCTTAATGTTTAAATCATTAATTATATATTTTTTATTTTAAATATTTAATATTTTAAAATCGCAATCCAGTTAGCATGTGACTTGAATTTTGAGTGAATTGGTTTTACCTTTTTAGAATTTCAATGGAACAATTCACCAGAAAACCAAAAAATATATATTTTCGAGATATGCTGTAGTGCAATCGATTAATTTAGGTCATTCTGCTGGGAGTTGCCTAGTCTTGGGGGTATCACCTGTAGAAATGTCAGGCTTCTCTTGAATAAAGTGGGACTGAATGGCATTATTCTTTCTGTGGTGATTAAAGCTCCAGAAAAATACATTTGAAAAATTCAACAGCACTGTATCTAACCAGAAATCATGACCTGGTTACTCAACAAATGCACAGACTTTGTAGTGAACAGTTTATTAAAGAAACTGTTTTCTTTCTAACTCTTTATTTCTTAGCACCACTGAGCTAGCATTGATGTTACATCTGATCACGTTGTGAGGAGCACGAGCACCTTGGCACTAAGGTTGGGCAGATAATATTTATATTATTATCCACTGCTTGCACAGCTAAACGCTTGCAAAGTAAACATGTGTTTCTCTACATCTGTCCTAAAGCGTGTCCTAACGTATTGTTTTTTTTGTGATTATGATGGTTATTATTCTTATTCTCGATAATTTGGGTATTGTTTACCTTTCATTATACAATAATGACCAGTGCCAGTGTTCTGTTTATTTGGGAAATATTTCCTCAACTGAAGAAAAACATGGTGAGAAGAATGTTTTAATTGTCTTTAGAGTAGTTTTTTTGCATTTGTGCATCTGTAAGCACACATTAAAAGGGCTTTTGCCTGCTAAACCCACATTAGATTGTAAAGATTTTTGCCTGGTATCTCTGCCCTGTGACACAGATCACTTGAATTTGGGCACGCAGAAAATCAAATATTCATAGGCATTAAATTTGTCACGCAGGGGCAACACAGCGGTGGACAATCACCGCTTAATCGATGCAGTACGTAATACGGAAGCAATCACCCAAATGTTATGAAGTATTGTTGCCATGCTTATGACTCTTACCGAGCATTTCTTTGTCTCCTGTCTTCCCTGCTTGTCCTACCATCTCGCCTGCCCTGCCTGTGTCAACGCTCCTGCCTCCCTGCCTGTTCCTGCCTGCCCTGCCTGCCTTCCCGGTCCTACCTCCCTGGTCTGTCTTCATCGCTCTTCCCGTCTCTCCGTCTCCTTGTCTCGTCATTGCATGTAGGACTGACCACCCCAGCTTTGGACCCAACACAATCGACCCGACTTCCCCTTTGTATTACCCCTTTGAATTACCCCTTTGGATTACCCCTTTGGCTTTGGTTGTACCCGGCTTACTAAATGAACCAGTTGTCTCCCGCATTACAGGGTTCACTTCTTCCTTGGCCGCAGAGCATAACATCACCACTGTTGGTCTGTTAAAAATGCCTTTAAAACAGTGCTGTACAGCATCTAATTTCCAATATTTCGTTCACACATACACTGCCAAAAATAAAATAAAGTGTTTTAATGAACACTTTTTAAAAAGTATAGCATCAAGTCAGTTAAACTTCTGGGATATTGATCTTGTTAGTTAAGTATCAGAGGGGGTTGTTAATCAGTTTCATCTACCTCCTCATCTTTTTTGACAGTTTTTTTACTGGTTTTGCATTTGGCTACGGTCAGTGTCACTACTGGTAACATGAAGTTTATACCTGGACCTTACAAAGGTTGCACAGGTAGTCCAACTCTTCCAGGATGGCGCATCAATATATGCCATTGCTACAAGGTTTGCTGTGTCTCCCAGCACGGTCTCAAGGGCATGTAAGAGATTCCAGGAGACAGGCAGTTACTCTAGGAGAGCTAGACAGAGTCATAGAAGGTCCTAAACCCACTAACTTCTAAAATGAGATGCAAAATAGGCTATATAAACATATTCATTCATTCATCCATTCATTCATTCATGATCACATGGTTTAGATATTTAAAATATCGTTGCCTACTGCATAAAATGTATAAAAATATTATTTATTGTTCATGTATCACATTATTGTGCCCTATAGATGTATTGTGATCAGACAGAAGAGTGTCAAATTACAGATTCATTCTTGGGTTCCTTTGTACAGTTCTTAATTGTTTTGAAATTCAGGATTTGAGCCCTGATATGCATAAGGACATAACTCCTCAAATTAGCATTCTCACTAAGTTGTTATTCAGTAAACAATTTCCAACTAAGTACAAAATATCAAGACATATGTATCAGGCACGAATTCCAGATGTTGATCTCCACCATGTTAAGAATGGTCAAGGAATCAACTTAAGGTTTTGTTTGTTTCAGGAGTATTTTCAATAACAAATAGGCAGGACGTTTCCGCATACAGGTAGCCAGACATATTTAACAGTCATCAATACAGCCAGAATTCCTTCCTGTCTGGCTTAACAGTGGCAGTAAATCCATTCCTGCCACTTCATTCAGACACTCAGACAGGTTCAACTTTCCTAAGTGGCTTAATTCCTGATGTTATTGACGGCAAAGTTCTACGTTTATTAGCCAAAGACTTCAACCCAATACAACCCCAAATCCCCCTGCAAAATCCAAGCCTAAAAAAGATATTAATGTTTTAAGCCGCCTTTAATACAGTAATATTTCAGTAGGTTACCACAGTCTTACACATTTCAAATCACACTAAACTATCTTACCGGTTTTCCATAAGTGTCATGCACTGGGGAGATGATACCACCGATGACGATGAAACGGCCTGTCTTGTGCAGATAATCTCTGGCTTTTTCTGTACAAAAAAGACAAACACACATAATTGTCTTGTGTTAATACTGAGCTACTTAATATGCTTGAATCACGAAGGTTTTATGTTTGCCGACTTAATTGGATTATTTGTCAGGAAAAAAGTATATATACATTTTAAACTAAAATGATAGTTGTCTAACATATTGTCATGCCCCGCTCGTCCGATCCTCCTGTGTGCCACGCCCCCCTGATCATCCACGTGTGCTTCCCTGATTGTACCC
>JAODJX010000047.1:17927310-17939635 GCA_026776945.1 Isichthys henryi | reverse complement strand
ACCCAGGCGGGGATTCGAACCCAGGTCCCAGAGGTGTGAGGCGACAGTGCTAACCACTGCACCACCATGCCGCCCCGTCATTCATAATAACAAGCATAATAGCCAAGTAGGTAGAATATGTAACAGAGAATAGTTGTGTTATTTAAAAGGAAAATGGGTACATTTTAGCGTTTGAGTTGCTAAAAGTTGCAAGATAGGTTTTCAAAGTAGCTAAATTTGTTGCTTTTTTGGGGGGGAGAAATGCTGCCAGGGTAGTCTGAAAAGTTGGTAAATTCAGCAACAAAATCGCTAAGTTGGCAGCACCAACCGTCACAATTATGTCGCAGTGGACGCGCGAGAACACCTTTCCCAGAATGCCTTTCGGTTATGACGGCGAAAGAATTTCCCGTGCTGAATTTCCGGTTCCGCCTTTTTGGGATATTTCCCAAGGCGTGGAGGTTGCTCATGCTCGTGCTTTGCCGCATTTCAGGTTTGTGAAACACCGTAAATTGGCGTATCTGCATTTATGTACGACTACATTGAGTGCGTTTAACAGTTAATTCTAAGTGGATTAAACAACTACCTAGCTACTTTCCTATCTCCGGGATATTGCTAAATCTATACACCTTAACCTTGCTGAAGTGAAAACAGTCTGAGATTGATTGCCGTATCCCGCCTATTTCATTCACTGTCCCGGTCCTCTCGCTGTGCACAAATATTAAACGTATGTTTTGTAAATTAATTAAATAAAAACAACTTCCAAATTGTTAATCAAAAGTTTACCCATTTTACTACTCTGCTTTCATTTGTTGCAATATATCTGGCCTCTTTTTATAAAGACTTCATACAAACGAAAAGAGGAGAAACATTCGTAAATCTATACCAGAACTTTGGGGGAAAATCTTGAAAATGTACACCCATTCACCGGTGGTCTAGAGCTGCCTCACGAACGTTTTGTAGGAAACAGACGAAAAGCAACATGTAGAGTTCAAATAGAAATGTGCTTCTAAGTGGGATTTCGTTTTAGCGCTTGGTAAAATGCGTGTTAATAAATACAGAAACATTTGTACTATATCTGATAACATTCTGTTTTCGTTTCAAGTGAATCAACATATTGTAAATGAATGACTTTATATATACCAAAATATTTATTGCGTATTATTTGTTTCAGGTGTGCATACTGAAAAATCAAAGTAGACACCAACAGGAGCAGCCTCATGTGTGTATAAAAAGCCCCGTGAGTAAATGTATTACCTGCAGCATCATGGCATATTTAGCTTTGCTAGAGGACATTGCGCGTAGCCAAATACGACGGGAGCGAGTATTTAGAGATCGCAGTGATTTTTTTTCCAATGATGATTCGTGGCTTATCAGTCGTTTTAGACTGCCAAGAGCGATTCTCATGCAATTGTGCAATGAATTGGCCCCTACTCTTGAACGACCTACATCACGGAATCATGCTGTTCCTGTCCAGCTCCAAGTACTGACAACACTTGGATTTTTGGCAACAGGAACATACCAACGCGAACTGGCTGACAAATCAGGGATATCCCAACCTACAATGAGTTCCTTTATTCCTCAAGTAGTGGCTGGCATTAACCGACTGTCAAGTCAGCATATTAAGTTTCCCTGTGGAGCCGACGTACAGACAAACATCAAAACACAATTTGCAGTAATGTCCAGGTTTCCTAATGTCATTGGTGCTATTGACTGCACACACATCGCAATAAAAGCACCATCAGAGAATGAAGCTACTTTTTTGAACCAAAACCAGTTTCATTCCATCAATGTGCAACTCATCTGTGATGCCAACATGGTTTTAACAAATGTTGTTGCACGTTGGCCTGGATCTACGCATGATGCTCTTATTTTACAAAAGAGCAGTGTAGGACGTAATCTTGAGGCTGGGATACTTCACGATGGTTGGCTGATTGGTAAGTTGAATGGATACATATATACACTATGGTAGTTTTTGCATATATGTTTTCCTTTGACCAATATGTCCATGTGCCATTCACAGGAGACAGTGCTTACCCACTAAAGCCCTGGCTGTTAACCCCATTCGACCATCCATGGAGTGAAGAGGAACGCCGGTTTAATGAGGCACACGGAGTGGCACATTCAGTGATAGAGCGCACCATAGGTTCCTTGAAAAAAAGGTGGCGGTGTTTGGACAGGTCGGGTGGCGTTCTGATATACCACCCGACAAAGGTGTGCAATATTGTAATAGCTTGTTGTGTCCTACACAACTTGGCCCAACGACACAACCTGCCTCTTCCTGAACCACTAAATATCGAAATGGATGATATCGCTGTTGAGCCCCTGCCGGAACCAGCTGACCTCTCTGCTGTGAGACTGAGGGAGGATGTTTGCAAGAGAATGTAAAACTCCCCCAGGTATTTTTTTGATTCTTTTAATACAGCTTCAGTAATGTATCCATACAATTTATACAAATGTATGCTGTGTTTATTACAAAAAAGTTAGGACGTGAATAATGTAATACATTTTCAGCTCAAATTCAAAATAACATTTTTTTTTTGCCAAATTGACAATAAAACATCTTATACACTTCAGCGTACACCCCTAAACGTGTCATAGTTAACCCACACAAGCGATCCACGGTCTACCCCAAGCTGTGTCCTGTGCATTTCTGCCAAATCCCCCACAATGTTGATCCGATTAAGTACATAGAAGTTGCGATCAGTGAGAATTAACCCAGATTTGAACTGAAAACATATTTAAACCAAAAAGCAAGTAGTGGTAATTAATTTTTCACAAGCTAATACTGAATCGTGAATTGTTTTTATATACATGTGATGTATGTATGCTTTAAATCGGGTCACCGACCTTTTTCAAACAGCTACTTCACGGGTACTGATCCATACACAGGGTTACCAGAACAGACTTTACCCAAACTTATCTAAACTTCATGTATAATAAACATGTTTTAAAGGCTTGTTTTTAGATATTGTCATTTTCAAATCTATATAAATGCAAATGTGATTACAGAATAGCAACATAATAAAATTTAATTTTAGACTCTGCTCACTGGTGAGCTGTGCTATTTTTAGAACAGGTCCGCGGGCGACTCGCGTGCTTTATGGAGGCATCCTGGTGCCCCCGGGCACTCTGTTGGTGACCCCTGCTTTAAGTCATAGTGATACTGAAATATGTCAAGAATTATTATATTAAATCAGTGCAATATAAACGTTTTGCTATTAATATCAAATCCACGAAAACCATTTCATGTTGCAAGTATGGGTCCATGAACCCCGTTTTGAGAAGAAAAGTGTGTGAACTATGTACGCTGAAGTGTTTGATAAGGGCTGTTATGTGTTCTGTGCCCATAGGATGACTGCTGGGCATGCAGATAGGGCTCCCCTGTTGTGGGGGATGCTGAAAACTCCACCCCTGGCAGTCTCACTTTGCTGTGTGGCTTTAGTCACAATTCAAGGTGTGGCAGCTGTGGTCTTCATGTGTTGTACAAGGCAATATGTAGCGTTCTTCACAATTTTGTCTTGTGCATCTAATGCAAACATTTGACTGTTGGTTAGTCCTATATCTTCAGCCTTCGTTAAACTGGAAAGAAGTTGAATCTCAAGTAGCAACGGGTGATATCTGCCTTTCGGTATTAAAATGATGGTATGAGCCCCAACCCCAAGTTTGCTGTTCTGTAATTTGCCTGTGTTTTGTTAACTAGTTTAACAACACTGATTATTAACTCTTATTTGTGTTGCTTTCACAGTTAATCGTCCTCCCCAGTAAGAGTCTGAAGTACACGCCATGTGAACCTTTCCTCTGTTCAAAGATGAAGGTCCCAGTCCAAGTTCTGTGACTTCCCCAGCATGCAAGGAAAATGGAGAACATTCCCAAGGGTATGGATGGGCGCACGTGTTAAATCGTGATGCCATGGTCCACTTCGGGTGGTACCCAAATACTCAACTGTATGATTCGTAAGGTTGGGTGTGGGTATGTCTATAGAAGCTGGATGTTTTGATACCCAAAGGCAGATGGAAACTCATGGACTCATTGGATATGATGACATCAGAGGCTGGTGCTGGTATGAGTGTGTGTGTGTGTTGATTTTCAGGGAATAGAATTTTAATTAGATTTTTATTGAGTTTATCTGGCCAGTTGTGTAATATGGTTTTATAGTAGGGGTATGGATGTGAGTGCGGGTATGTTGTTACAAAAGCCGGTGGCTAGTTGGTGCTGAAAATATATTGGTGTTGATCTTGGAGTGCATCTGAGGCCTGTCTCTGCTTCTGGGGGTCTGTGCGTGACCTGGCCGGTGATTAGAGCCCCAAGACGCCACTTCCCCGGCCTGTGCACCCATGTCTCGACCAGCAGTGCCCAAAGGGCTCACTGCTGGAGTCTGATCCTGCTGTCCGAGAGCTGCCACCTGCTGCAGAATGACCCTGCATGGCTCTGCTGCATTCGATGCTCTGCTAAGGGTGAACTCCTTGGTGCTTCTGGGAAATCATTTTGGCTTTATTTTGCCTCCTACAGGTGGATTGTTCCATCCAGGAGGAGACCACATGGGTCAGCGGAAACTTGACAATAAACAGCGATCAAATTGCATTTCAGAAGTTTTCTTCGGGATATTTGGCATTCAAAAACAGTCTAATAATTAGCAATGACTTTACAAAAAAAAGTGTCCACCTCAAGCTGCTCGTCGGCGGGCTCTGTATGGTTCACTAGGGTTGCACTTTGTGCTCGTAATCAAAGCCCGTAACCCCATTCACTCCAGGGACACTGTCTGGCCCTGCTGTGTGATCCGCACTTGTGTAAGGCTTTAATTTAGTGTCTGCTAAATACATGTAGATGTTGCTGATTGTTCTTAATCTGCAATTCAGCATGCATTTCATATTAACTTAAAATGTGCCACTGGTACATTGTTCATGGAAATGTTATGCCTGGCTTAAAAGCAACCGGCCATTAATGCCGGCATGGATGTAATATGTTTTAAAATGAATGGGAATTGCCATTATGGGACTAAAACTAAAATTCTAATAAATTTAGATGAGGATTTGGTCATTGCAGATGTTCACCTCAGGAATTAAATTGTGCCTAATTTAAATTTTTTAACAAATGTGAAGAAAACGAATGCTGTTTGGTAGTATGTGAAGATACCAGAGTGGCCTGAAAATGAAACTGGAAATGATCAAAAACACATCACACTCTCGGGGATATTCCAGGAAGCGGGTTAGCATCCCACTTTCTTTCCGAAGGCAAGTCTGCAGTAGTACTTCATCTGCAATAATATTTCTCATCCCATTCCATGATTTATTCAACAGCATAATGTACCTGTGGGATCAGTAAAGTTTCATATGATTTGATTAATTTGTTTATTGAACACCCATATTTAGCCTCATTTCAAACATACACCATGGATTTACATTGATTTCCTTACAAATTCAATGCATTCCCCTCTTTCTTCCTACTGGAAGCTACTTGTATAATATAGGACAGGGTTCCCCGATTCAGAAACTAGAGGTGCTAGAGGGCCAGGTTTAGTAGGTGTGTCTGAGCGGGGATATCTGCAAACTGGCATTCCCGGACCAGAGTCGGAGAGCCCTGATAAAGGAGATGAACGGCATGTGAATGTGTGCCCTGCGATAGGTTGGCTCCCCATTCTGGATTGTTCCCTGCCTTGTGCTTGTAGCCTCTGGGATAGGCTCCCCACGACCCTGAATGTCCCCAGATAATCTTTTAGAATAAAGGAGTGATCCACTAAATTACAGGCGTGCCTCTTATTACAGTAAAGCTGGGCACTGGTATATGGAGGGTAATAGGACAAAAAATTGCAAGCAAAATAGCCAGGCTCTGCCCGCTACTCAAGGATTTATGGGGAATGTACATAGCCTGTGCGAATTTGTCACACTATGTAAATTCTCTATTCGTAGTTTGAGAGACCCATCCTACTGAATCACACATTGACACAAGAATCATTCATCTTTTGACAACCACAAAATTCACTTTTAACTGGTATTAGCAGTTCAGTTTCTAAAGCAGTTCAATTTTTAGACTAGTTTTACTTTTTAAAAGATTAATATGCTCCACCTGGAGATAATGGATTCGTACTCTGCATACGCAGACAGTAATATTTCCAACTGCATAAAGCACGGAGCTGTACGCTTTTTGGGTCCTTTTTTCAGCAATCTGATGATGGCTTTTTGTTATTCTGCAAGACTGCACTTCAGTTAGCAACAGCAGTCCCGTATAGATACATAGATTGAGTGATCTGGGGGTTATTCCAAGCTAGTTAGGGTTTATACCTTAACTCTTAATTGAATGAGCCTGAAGTGACGTAAGCATAATGATTCAGCTCCAACAATGCTGATTAGTACTTCGGGGATTGAGTTTACTCAAGTCTCAAGCTGTGTCCCACTTCAAAGGCTGCACCTTTCTATCGCTCCATTTGAAGCCCAAATGCATCACAGCGGCACGACAAGGCTGTCCTGTTTCGAAAGCTTCAAATGTGGCCTAGAAATGCGTCCTCCTTTTCCTGAACCGCAAAGGATGCGCTCGATGGATTCTTCATGGCCAAATCTATCCCAAGATTGATTGCAAAAAGTGGGTGCTATGCGATAGGAGCGGTGCTTTCAGAGTAAGGATGGGAAAAGCTGGTGATGCAAACGGGAAATTGTCCGTAGGATTGACCTTTGAAGGACAGCCTATAAAACCTATGCCAACCACATCCTTCGAAGCATTTGGCCCCTGAACTGGAACACAGCTTTAGACTTGAGTAAACTCAATCCCCGAAGTACTAATCAGCATTGTTGGAGCTGAATCATTATGCTTACGTCACTTCATGCTCATTCAATTGAGAGTTAAGGTATGAACCCTAACTAGCTTGAAATAACCACCAGATCACCCAATCTATATGTTGAAGAATGATTTTCAGTGGTAAGTCCACTAGATGGCAGAGCTTATCTTCTGGCCCAAATGTCTTTGGTTTTTAAAAATCCGAGAGATGGCTAAGTGTGTGTTCAGCCTGTGGAGGCAAGTTGTCTATTTCTGTCTCCTATGGTGAGCTCTCACAGCTTCCATGAAAGTTTTTAGAAATTAACTTAAACTTAGTTGTTTTCCTGTGAGGTACTTTGGTGCCACCTTCTCCTCGGCCATCGTGTTCAGAACTGTAACTAGATAAACTAGATAATCTAGTTAGGTAATCATTCTCTTTGACACCCTTTAGGCCAAAGACATCCAGATATTCAAAATATTCAGTTGGCACTCCAGGCTAAAATGAAGTTCAAAAACAAACTTGCATTAAATCATATATATCATTATAGAAATACGAGTGACGTGCTACTGCTTGTGTATTGTTTGTAATCTCCATTTGAGGGGGAATTTCACAAAGCTGTGGCCTGTACTACGAAGTAGGGTTACTTGTTGGATTTAAGGTACCACAATTTAAATGGACTTCATATTCGTTCATTTACATTTTGCCCAGACTACCTTAAATTCGACAAGTTACCCCGATATGCCAGTAACCTCACTTTATAGTACTGGCCACAGGATTCCCCAGTTATCCAACTAATCTGAGCCAAATATGGAAACTGTCCAATAGGAAGGGAGGCAAGTGATTAAGCTAAATGTAAGGATTCTTCAATCATGCTAATGAAAACATCCTGCTTGGTGGAATACACCCTAGCTCTTCCTACCTCCACCTGCTACAGTCCATCCTGTCTAGTTCGGTACCAAATAATCCCTTTGTGTCCATTTCCCACTTCCACTAGCTTCACAACTTACTATCTGCATGAAACTCAGGCCTGCTCAAACTACACAAGTGATGTATCTTGCCAAGCAAGAAATCTTGCTTTGTGGAACAGGCCCCCAGAGGGTACTGCACAAAACAATTTCCCAGTCAGCTGAATAAGTCAAATATGAAAACTGTCCAATGAGTTTTATTCCCATTGGGCAATCCTTACCTTTGGCTTAAGTTATCTAGCTAATAATATACTTTGTAGAATATCCCCCAGTCATGTTCCAAATTTAAGGACCCGATTGTCATCCCAAGCCCCCTTACAGCAGCCCTTGGAACAGTGCCACTGGTAAATGACATGAATTCACATTTTACAGTGATGTAACCCTCTCTAAAGACTGGTGTAATAGGGGGAATAGAATGGGCTGTTATGTGGGTTGCTGACCTGCCACAGAAAGGATGGACCAACACACTCAAGTTGCAGATTTAATTTATGGCTCTTTCATTGAAATCACAGCAAATCTACTTCAGAGCTTGAAATGATCATGAAGGTGATCAAGAAAAGCAGTTTTGTCCCATCTGAAAGGCTCTGATGGCCACAAGTAATTTAGCAAAAAGATCCATGCATTTGGCAAGCTCCAAAACTCCACAGCCCATTACAAGTTAAACCAGAGTCAGATCTTTAATGTTCAGTGCCACCTTTAAGCAGGGAAAGCTAGTTGAACCGGCAGTAGCATTCCTGTTCTGCTCCAGTCTGCATCAAGTTCCTTCGATGCTACTTCTGGTCCAGTCCATCAGGAGAGATGTTTAACTTAACGAGACAGATGCTTCTACAGTTGTGATGGAAGCCAAACCAGTCGAAACTGATCCATTCAGGGCAATCCGCTGCTTTTCAGAATCCCAGCAGGCTTGTTGGTTTAACGCATTTGTAGATAACCCACCTGGGGAGGGGAGGATAGCTACAGGGCCCACAGTTGTGGCCTTGCGCCACTCTGAAAGCAGAGAAATGCATGAAGACCACACTACCCCATCAGCAGGACCCAGGTCATTTCACCTTACCAGCCATGTTACTTCTTTTTGCAGTTTGTCTCTTCCACAAACCTTCATTAGACATAGGGGTCTTAGGCTGGTCATAGGAATCACCCTGGGATTCCATGTATAGCTGACAGCTGTTGCACACACCATCATTTCCATCTGCAGACTTCCAGCTTGGAAACAGGACCACAGACCATAAGCCTTAATATGCAAGATTCACTACGTTTTTCCTCCGTTAAAGCTCAGCACACTGGGAGCTTGCCTGTTCTCAATGAAGGAACATGCCTTATTGGTCCAGTCCGTATTTGTTACAGGGACAGCCCTCAAGTGACATGTAATATACAGCTGTAGGAAGGAAAGGAGGAAGTCAGTGCTCCAGAAAGTAGTAAATGATTTGGAAGGAAAAAGCTTTACCGAAGGGCTAACTTGCTGGCTGAACCTGAAAGCTTCCAACTGGAATCGAAGCTTATGGTCCTCTGATCTGGGCTGGAAGACCGAGCAGGAACCTGTGCGCTTGGCATCAGTCAGACACCTAGGTGGATTCAGATGCAGAGCACAGAAACAGGACCATGCAAGACCAGGGGGTTTTACACTAGGCTTTAAATATAGTGCATCATGCCTGTAAATACCATAGTATACAAGGCAGCAAATGTGGCATTAGACCTCACTATAAAGGTAGCAACTTCCTTTTAACATTGTGGGGTACACACACCACTGCTGATAGGGCCACACCTGACACCAACCAAGACAGACCTCAGCTTTACACATTTCAGTTGAGGAAATATCAACCTAGAAAGTAAAAAAATGCACATGATTTTCAGATTGAATGTGCCCCATGTGCGATACTCACCCATAGTTCTCAATGAATGAATACTGGGGATGAGTGCTCCAGTCAGGGACCAAGGTGGCTACGCAGTAGTCCACAAACACACGAAGGGACATGAGGCTGGCCAGAACAGAGGCCTCGAAGTACATAATTTCTCCAGGGAAATAGATAGAAGAGGACCTTTGAGCAAGCCAATCACCTAGAAAGGATAGTTAAAATTTAGTTACAAAGCAAAGGTTCTGGCAATGCAGCACACTGTATCAGGGGTTCAACAAAGGAGTTCTAATGAGCGCCCTACTAGACATGAGCATCAAGGAGAAGTCAAGGATCTCTTCAGCAGAGCTGGTACCAATGAAGGGGACCCAAGTTGGTTGCAGATCATTGCTTACGTTGTACTTCCTGTTATGATCCAGCACAGAGGGTTGTCAGATCAAAGAAGTTGTAGATCACAAACTACTGCAGAAAGCCACTCACCTTCCATAGTGGCACTCAATAGGAACAACTACTCCTTCCAGTCGAATAACACCATCAAAAGGAACAGGGGAATATATAAGGTTGTTGGTGTAGATCAAGGCATCGGGCGTGAACTGAAACAGGAGCAGAATTAGAGCTAAAAAGGACATTCACACGGCATACCAACAGAAGGAGTTTGCATATATATAAAAAAAAAAAAAAAAAAAAAAAAGAGTTCCACTTAAGCTATTGAAGTTAATTACCCACAGCGTTGTGCCACAGTCCTTCAGTTCAGCATGAACTGTGAATTCTGCCTCCCCAGAAACTATAGCAAAGCAAGACCTTGGCGAAAGGGCGTCCAATCCTAGCCGCAGATCGGAGCCATTGATGAGGGTGCCCGTGGAATACAAGTCTGCGTTAACAATCACTTCTATTGTTGCTGCATGGCACTTCACAGTTACAGGGTTCTGTCTGGGAACGGAATCAGCAAAGCCAACACCCTTCTGGAGCACTTGTTGGGGATGTAGCTTGCCAGCACCCATGTCGGAACCATTTGGCTTCTGCGGGGCAACTACTGTATACATGTCACTGATAACAGCAGCTGGTTCAACTAATGGTGGGGGAAAAGGATAGAGCTCACCAACAGCGATGCCCGGGTTGATTTGGGGAGGATGGATTAGGGTGTTTTCAGGTAGTGTTAGCTGGCTTGTCGGATTCAGAAACCGCTTACGAATTGAAGGGAAACCATCATATGTCAATACAGCGGGAAAAGAGTCTACTAGTATGGAGCAGTAGAACAAACTAATGAGCACGATTACCAATCTTTCAGTAAACCCCATTCTGGTATGTAGTATTCAGCTACAGTACTGGGAAAGGTCTCACTGAAGAGCAGCGGTATTACTTAGTTAAATCGAACAGTCTTTTTATATATACGAGATTTAGCGCACGTCTATTAGGTATAACAGCAGACTTAAATTTACGTCCCAATTAATCTCGTCTAATAGGTAATTCAGCGCAGCTTGGGCATTAAGGTTTCCCGTATCTTTTCAACTCGATGTAGGAGACCTGCCCTTTAACACACGCCATCATTTACATAGACTAAACCACAGCGCTCGGTTTCATTCCCGTAGAAATGGGTTTTCAATTAGGTGTCCACAGAGACTCAACGTCCGTATTAGTATCCGGTTTATGAAATGCTAAAAATGTAATGACCCACCTCCCAGTTGTTAGAAACGAAAAATATCCAAGGAGTAGCCACAAATCCCCCGTCCGTATTTCGTGGTTTCTTATGTGATCATGTGACAGGGACTCCGTGGTTTGAAAAAGATTCTGTTTTGGTGACTGATAAATATATCGTGTGTCTTGTTTTATTTAACCCCCCTTTGTAAATGTGTTTTTATTCTTCTTTTTAAATCGAAGTCTCTTAAAGTTTCTAGTCTTTTAATATGCGGCTGTAAGTTGGGGAATTGTAAAGCAGGGAAAGTTAGGACCATGGGCGTCAACGCCAGTAAATAGTAGGGGGATGTGTGCCCCTCACATTTCATAATTATTCGTTTGGACCCTCCTACCCCCATATTTAACATAAAATATTAGTTTTATGCCAGTGTATCCCCCCCTCCACATTCAAAATGCTTCTGACGCCCCTGGTTAGGACGATTCCAAGGGACCTGGAAAATTTGGACTATACAGCAAGTGGGTTACTCTCTTGCGTTACAAATCAAAGCAAAGGTTCTGCCAAAGCAGGTAACCTGTGGTTACCGGGTTGCCAACTCTCATAGTCAGAGAGCATTTGTTAATTACTTTGCATAATTTACAAAGTCTGTTTTATCAGTACAAACCCCAAATTTACATTGCAAACAAATTATTATTACTTGTTGTAAAGTCAACAACCACCATTTAAAAAAAAAAATGAAAGGCTAAATATTACGTGTGAAAATGTAAGGAAAACTGACATCTGTTGCACTTATGTCCATCATAACAATTTTATTGTTCACAAAATTACCTGATAAATTTTATGTGAATAAAAATAATATGTTTATATGAAATTATCAAAGGGGATGGCATGGTGGTGCAGTGGTTAGCACTGTTGCACCTCTGGGACGCATGTGTGCGGAGTTTGCATGTTCTCCCCATATCGTCGTGGGGTTTCCTCCGGGTACTCCGCTTTCCCCCCACAGTCCAAAAACATGCTGAGGCTAATTGGCGTTGCTAAGTTGCCCGTAGGAGTGCATGTGTGAGTGACTGGTCTGTGAGTGTGCCCTGTGATGGGCTGGCCCCCCATCCTGGGTTGTTCCCTGCCTCGTGCCCATTGCTTCCGGGATAGG
>JAODJX010000047.1:17910171-17921262 GCA_026776945.1 Isichthys henryi | reverse complement strand
GGAGTACCTGGAGGAAACCCCACGACGACATGGGGAGAACATGCAAACTCCGCACACATGTGACCCAGGCAGGGATTTGAACCTGGGTCCCAGAGGTGTGAGGCAACAGTGCTAACCACTGCACCACCATGCCACCCCCTTCCAAATATTTCACTTCCACCTAAATAATCTTTGGGCTGCATCATGAACCTGGAATAGCAAGCAAAAACCTCCTCAGCAAGCATGTACATATGGCGAGGTGAGTAGCCACATGATTCGTCTTTAGTTCAAGAGATTTAGCAACAGATCCATTCAGTTGTAGCTTTCGCAACTTTTGCATTTTCAAATGAAAGAGAAGTGTTTACCTGAAAAAGAAAGAGATTATTTGTATGTTTATATGTTTACCCTGAAGAAATGAGTAAAGTAGCTAGGAAGTCACCTGGCTCAACTATAACCAGCATTCTCAACTCGTAATGCTGAAGCTCAATCTGACTACATTTCTGTTTCAGCCTTTAGCATGACATTGGACTTACAATTACAGAATCAATAGGCATTATTGCTAACATTATTTATATGGTTTCAAATGCATGAAGTGCTTGCCAGGCTCATTGGATGTAGGCAAACCATTGAGTTGAGGTAAAATATTTGAAATGGGCAATGATATTAGTCATAAAGCATCCACAGTACAGGGACATGGGGGGGCTTGGTGGCTTTGGGGTGACTGAGCACCTGAGCCTTTTACCCACATGATTGATAGTGCGCTCCTTTTGATGTTCAAATTTCCCTTTTTTGATAACCATTGATCATGTCAATCATCTTTGGGGAGGGGCACCCCTGCCTGGTTGGTACCCTAAGCCACAACCCCTGTTTCAGCACCTGCCTCTCAAAAAATCTTGTTTGCATGGCACTGCTACAGAATTTCCATGTATGCAGATACATGTAGTTATGGTTCAGGGTGACGAAATACAAGGTAAGATTCAAACCCTGATCTGAAATGTTGACCCAAGCCAGTAGAGTAGCCACAGCACTAGGCATAGCAATCATTTTGTGGAGAAAAAAAAAGACTCCTTTTCACAATAATATGGTATCACGGATCCGGATGCGTTTCCACATAACCCGGGATAAACAAGGCTAATTACAAACAGGCGGGTTAGCAGAACATAAATCTAACAGAATCAGAACGATCAGAACATTCACAATCAACGAACCGCTAGGGAACTGAACAGAAGCAGGAACTTAAATACTGAAACTGAAACTGGGTACCAAGACTAACTAGACTAATTAACAAAGACTAGAAAACAGGTCACAGGTGAAACTAATTAACTCAAAGGAACTAAAACAGGGAAACTAAGAACTAACCAAGAAAACTGGAAACACAGAATCTAACGCTGGGAGTAACAAAACCAATAGAACATAACTAAGGCTCAACACAAGAAACCAAAACAGGATGGAAAAACCCCCAAACACAGGACCTAGAAAAACTCATGCTAATGAAACACTAGGGAACAAAATACAAAAACAGAGGAGGTGGGATTCAAACATGGGAGAAAAGGATTTGCAAGTCACCACATGCTCAACACATTGAGCCATGCAGCTGACATAGAATAGGGGAAACACAAAGACTGACAGGAGGGACAGGATGGCCAGCGACACCTGCTGGCCAAACGGGGAAGAGACACAAAAGACTGAGACAACAGGGGCCGACCCTGACACATGGTTCTTTCAGTTTGGCATTTTCTTCCTCACAGATCAGTTTAATTAAATTTATTTTTGTAGAGTGCATATTTTCACAACCTAGTCACCCAAGGCATTTGACATGGGTGTGCAGTAATACAGAATAAACCATGAAACAGGGAAAAGGGAAGACAGAATGGAAGAATGAAAGAAAGAAAGAAAGAAAGAAAGAAAGAAAGAAAGCCAGATGCCAGTGGAGAAGCAGAACTGAAAACTTGTATGTAGAGGGGAAAAAACCTCTGGGGATCCAAGGTCAACTGGCTTGCTTATTAAAAGCAAGATGTAAGCTGTGATTAAGATCAAAGCCAAAATCTATCAATGAGTTGGTTCTCCATGCTGGCCTGTGCAGAGTGGCAGACTGAAAGCTGCACCAATGATATTACAGTTCTTAAGTCACATCCACAATGTCACCCTTCCATAGGACTGAACCAGGACTGCAACTCAGATGGTGCCCATCCCAGACACCATCTGGACATGTGGGAAGGAAGACAGAGAGCATGGGTGGTCAGAACATAGACACATTAATGGACGAACACAGCAGATCAAAATGTACAGCAACACCAGCAGCCCTAGTTACAATGTGTTATATGTTAAGGCATGGGGAAGTTGCACTGACGTAATAGGCCTTCAGTTGAGAACTAAAAACTGAGACTGATTTGGCATCCCGAATATTAGTTGGAAAAGTTTTCCCAATATAGGGGCCTCTAGCAGAAGGCTTTACCGCCAACTGTTAGGTTATTTGTTTGTAGAATGACAATGAAGCCTGTGTTCTGTGATCTGAGTGTATGATGTGGCTTATAAATATGAATCAGTTTCGTTAACCAGGCAGGGGCTAGACCTTTGAGTGCGTTATATGTAAATAGAAGAACTATGAAGTCAGTCCTGAACCTAACACAAAGCCAGTGTAGGGGACTAAGAGCAGGGGTTATGTGTTTGAACTTCCTGCTCATAGTGACAAATTGAACTGCTACGTTTTGAATATGCTGCAAGGTGTTTAATGTGCAGCACCATAGATAAACGCTAAGGCCTCATGCTTTCAGGATTACAGGTGCCCTATCGCTGCTAAATGTTGTAAATAATGCATTTGTTCACTTTGGTTAAGGCATCACACGTGGAAAGAGGGACTGGGTGACAAATGTTCTTTGTGGCATAAGTATGAATGGTCTGCAGCTCTTAAAATTACAATGGGGAAATAGATCTTCCTGTGCTCATTCCTGCTTCCTGGTTATTATCTTTCAAGGTTTTCACAGTTCACCAAGCCCGTTCTCTCCCCATGTCATTTAACAGCACTGGCAGTACCTAAGAAAAATTACATTATTGTAAATCATATCTAGAAAGTATGAATATGATCCTGGACTGAAATGACTCTGCATTTTATTCAGTCTGCAAAATTACCTATATGAGTCAGCCAGAGAAACACAGGGATTATTTAACCTCGTAGTTATTTAGAATAAATAACTAAAAACAGTAGACAATGGTAAACATGCTCCACACTTATAAGGAATTTTCCCTTAAGATATCAGGAATGTTTGAGAAACTCCACATGCACATCGACAGTCACAGGAAACTCACCACAGTGGTTTGGAATCATTAAAGTACATTTTCCCTTTATTTGTTATGGGAAAAATTCATTTGGTATACGTCCTGTTTGGTATACATCCTGTTTGGTATAAATCCAAGCATCTGGAATGGATTAAGGACGAATACCAAGATACCAATGATTAATATGTTCCCATGAAAAGAGAGCTATAGTGTGGGTTGTTCATTGTATGGTAGCAAGTGGCATACTGACGCTTATGGGCAGTTGTGGCTTTGTCTTGAGAGAAGTAAACAAGGGCAGCGCGTGGTGTCGTGACTCATTTTGACATACAAGTTCTAGCACGTGAGTCATATTCCAAACAAAGATCATATACCAAGCAAAATTTTTCGCATCCAAACAGGACGTATACCAAGTTGGACTTATTCCAACGTATACCAAGGTACCACTGTATTTTCCTTGATTATGATTCTGAATTTTGTTTTGCAGCACTTCTCACAAACCTCTGGAATGAGTGGGATTACTTTAGCACAAAATTTTCTCATTCCATAAATTCATAATTTTGAATTTAATTATATCCGAGGTGTCTTCAAAATATTACCTGACTGCCATGTCCATGTGACCCTCTTCTCGCCTCCCTGGTGTGAGCCTAACAAACCACACCTGTTGCTTGTTTGTCTTACCTCTTGTTCCTAACCCTTGTGTTAATTACTCTGCAAATTGCCCACAGGTTATCCCTGGGAGGGGAGCCTCTTGTTCTATGCATCTTGGCATGCATGCTTACCCCTGCATCCAGTTACGTACCTACCTCAGCCTGAGCCTCTAGTCAGCACACATCAATGGTTCAATAACAACCCGCTAATGGACCCACTCAAAAGCAGTGATTTGGAAGAGCCCAATGAGCCAGACGATCTCAGTGAGCTTCCTGTTATGTGGATTGGCCCGCCAGGGCTGATCCTGTACTGGTTATAGCATTGGGGAAGGGGACCAGAGGTCTGGGAGCCAATCCTGGTCTGGAGGGCAGAGTCTCGTGGACCCTTGACCTGAACAAGTGCCCCGATGAGGTCTTACTTTGAATTAGAGGAAGTGATGTCAGAGTTGATCCTGCCCCAGACTCCTGGTCCAGCAAAGGCTGCTGCTGTCTTGCCACACGCCACTTCTCCAAAGTCCACCGCTTCCTCATGAGGTGAGACTGCCCTGCTCACCAACTTGTTACAGCTAGCCTCGGCTCCACCCACTGGCTCTCCACAACTCACCGCAGGTTCACCTACAGTACTGACTCCCCACAGCTCGCTGCAGATCCATCTGCCAGCTCCTAACAGCTTGCTGCAGTCCTGCCCACAGTCGCAGGAGGAAGAGGTAGAGAAAGCTAGTTGTACCCATAGCTGTCACCCCACCTGAACCGGTGCCTTCTGGCCCACACCTGGGCATGCTGCCTAAACCTGACCCAGGACCCCCAGTGTCACCCTGTTTGCTTCCAGGTGCCTCAGTTCTGCCCTGCTTACCTCCAGGTGTCCTTACCTCATCCTGCTCGGCCTGTCTCCAGATATTCCACTGGCTCCAGTTTCATCTCATGATGTTCTGCCTGCTCCAGCCCCATTTCTTGATGTCCTCCGGTGCCTATCTTGTCTTCTGATGTCTCACTGGTGCCCGCTTTGTCTCCAAATGTTCTGTCAGTACCCGCCTCATCTCCAGATTTCCCAGCAGCACCAGCCTTGTCTCCTGGCTTTTCACTGGTGGTCTCCTCATCCCCTGTCAGCCACCATCAGCCTGTTGTCCCACTCCTTGGCTGCTGTCAGCCCAGAGGGGATAGATCCAGAGGATACCATACCGGAAGATGTAGAGTGGGACCCTCTGGGTCTGGTCCTGAGTGCTGCTTTGCCCAAGCCATGGACCTTTATGGTCCCAGGTCCCAGAGTGGCCACCAGTATCAGCTGGGCCCCAAGGGAGGGGCTGGCCTAGTCTCCATCTCCTGGAAGGGTAGAAAGGGGAACACCATCTGTGGCAGCGATCTGGCCTTCCATTTACCCAATGTTGCCTGCCCAGGCAACCCTCCTGCTAAGGCCCAGAGGGGAGAACCCACAGTCCCTCCTATCCTGCTGACCCCTCAGCACCCTTCTACTCCGGTCCCACTGTTCCCTTGGTGCCCTCTGGCTCAGCTGTCCCCTTAGCACCATCCAGCAACCACTGGCCCTCCAAGGCTCTTTGGTCCTGTGGTCTGGACAGGTCCCGCCTCACCAGACCACGAAGATACAAAACAGGCCCAGGAGGAACCACAACCCACGTTCACTGCCCAGACTTCCCAGATGTTCCCTATTCGTCATGCCTCAATCCCTGTCCCATTGCCCTGTCCTGCCTTTGTTTTACTCTGGCTTGTGTCCCCTGTGGCTCTATCCTGGGTTTCTGTCTTTGTCTCTGTTGTTCCTCCACCTGTCTGCCCTGTCCAGCTGTGTGTTTTGGTGGATGTCCTCTTTGCTGTCCCTAGTTTTGTCTGGATATGCTCTGTTCCCTAAATCATGTCCTGTGTTTTGTCCCAGGTCCTGGGTTAGTATTCATCTGGTGATCCTGGTGTAGTGTATTCTGTGATTTCCTGTCCTGACCCTCTGGTCTTTTAGGATGTCAATCCCATGTGCCCTGTCAGTCCTGCCATACCCTGTCTTGTCTGGTGTCCTGTCAATCCCCAGCTCTGTGTCTCCACCCTGTCATTTGGTCCCCTTGGTTGCCTCCCTGTTTGTTCATGCCCATAGGGCATGCTTCGGGGGGGGCGGGGGTTCTGTCACATCTTGCCCACCATGTCCACCCGACCCTCCTGTCATCTCCCTGGCATGAATCTAACAAACCATGCCTGTTGCTCTTACCTTTCATCCCTAACCCTTGTGTGAATCACTCTCCCTGCTGCCTCTCATTAGCTCCCTTGTTATATCTGCTTCTCAGACCTGTGTTCCACAGTCTAGTCATTGACGTTGTACCTTCCTATTTCCTGTGTCCTTCATTCCAGTCACCCTTGTTTTGATCCCTCGCGATCCCGTTTGTTTCCAGCCTTTGTTCAGTTAGTTTAATAAAACGCCTTTCTGTTTCACCAACACGTCTACCCTCAAGTCCTTCAGCCTTTGAATCATGACAGTCCTCATATTAATTAAGGTAACCCTTCCATCTTGTTCTAGCTAACAGTTACCAAGACAATACGGCAAAATAAGAACATGTTACATTACCGATGTAAATCCAGCACACAATGTTTGAAAATTTATTTTTATTATTCTTTTATAAGGAAAAAACAAGAATTACAAATAAATAAGATTAAATGTATAAATAGATGATAAGAAATATTTCTTCAACAAGGCTTGACATTCCAAAATACCACTGATTGCTCACTATGCACAAATTCATAAATAATGGTTGTACAAATAAATAAGAAATATAAATATATATGTGTTTATTTGTATGTGTGTAGAGGCATCAACTCTTGGCATTTTCATTGACTGCATTGAACTGAACACATGGTACATAACAGTAAGTATTGTGTTACGATGATGCTGTAGATTGATGTTCATTATAAAGATATTTTTTCTTAATCGAATAGTTTATCCACGAGTAGACATTGGATAGTAGTAAGTGTTAGTAGGATGGTGAAGACTTATTTCTTGCTGGTATCAGCTGATATGTAGCTCAGGATTCTACTGATGGTAATTGCACGGACTTGGAAACCCTTCAGTATTTTGCACATCTGCAATCTCTCATCAAAGGTGTGATCTCTGAAATCGGAATTCTGCAGAACATAAATACCAGTGGTTAAATGTAAAGTTTTTTATCATTTTAATTTATTTATTATGTTTCAGCTATATTGTGATTAAAAAAATACACATGATGTTTGAATCTGCTGATTTAAAAAATCCCTTACCTTTAAAGTTGAAGGGTTTGCAGGTGAAGCTGAGAAACAATGCTATTCAAGACAAAACGATAAAGAGACTTAAGTCTCATTTTTATCAGCAACAGACAGCAGTACATATGTATATGTTAAAATAAGTTAACTGATACTTAAACATAGTCGACACTTTAAATGTGTTATTTTTCGCTATACTGTTTCAGTATGTGGTTAAGTAAGGGATATTCTTCATACCTCCGTGAGATCACTGATTGCCCGCACCACAGTGGAGTCCAGGGTGGGGTCCGCATACTCCTGAAGCAATGCTTTGTAGTGCTCGAGATCCGCAACGACGTTCCGCAAACATTCTTTCTGCAAAAAAAAGCACAATCAAGCATAAATAATCGCGTTTTATTACCCTACATTTTCTGGGTCATGCACACGCCGTATCATAATAAAACTGAGGGGGTAAAGTACCTGATCAAGGTTGCTGTTCTGAAATCCAGCGCATCCAGTCCCCATCTGTGGGATCGATTAAGAGTGGATATGTAGTATATTAATAAGATAATTAAATATTATATGCCAATAGTAATGCCGCGTAGTTATACACGTAGGCTATACACATTATATATGCATTATATTTGTCAACTTGTTCTTTTATTTATTCATTCATTCATTGAAACATTCATACATACCTGCACTTCGGAAGGCAGACAGGCCGATACGGTTGAAGTTCTTGTGTTCATTTTTATACGTTGCTCTGAACAGTTTATTCCCTTGAACACACTGTCCTGTGCACAGCAAACATTGCCTCATTAAACCACCGAAAGCTTTGTTCAGTTTTAAAATTAACCAGATTTTAATATGTACAGGGAAATATGTTTTTTCTTAATTTTCCTCAGTAAACACGAAAGATAATAATCACAACAACGACAATAATAATGGCTGTGTCACTATATGACTGGGAATTACTTACAAGTGCCATAGCCTCCGTGATATTCCACAGCAATGCTCTGGAAAATGTTACACAATCCCCGTTGTTCCCTGGACTCAATTTGTCGAGCGCTCCCAGGGGGCTGGTCATACCTGGCTGAAAGCAGAGCTGGGCGAGCAGCAGCCAGGGGATGGACGCTAGTAGCACAGCGCAAACAAACGGGCAACAATAAACAAATAAGATCTCACATTTTCTTTGCAGGTAATGAATTAAGGCTAACAACATATTCAATCCACCAGAAAATTTAAGATGTCATTCAATAGTATAATATGTTCTTTAAAATATCTTTAAAATACCATATATTATTTCATATGCACACAAAAAAGGTTCACAAGGTGCACCTATATTATTTAGCTACATAATTCGCTTGCATTTTCTAGTATGAAACACCAAGGCGGAGGAAATGTATCTCATAAAATACTAATGTCAAGTTAAAAATACTTACAAAATTTGATGTTTGGCAGCATTTTGTATCTCCGTGGCTCTGAAATTCGTTTTTGAATGTTCGGCTCATTTCTGTTTATATATATTGTTTGACAGCTTAGGGATTTTCCTTAAACAGCAAAATAAAACAAACAAAAAAAAAAAAACAATACAGACCATCTAAGAACTTGTCCCCTGCGTGTAATTTCCTCTTTTGCCGATACTATTAGAAATAATACACAGAAACTGGAATTAACGCTGGAGAATGTTTCGGTTTTACGGCGTTGGGAGCAGAATCAGCTGTCTGGAAGCCTAAAGCGATATTAATTCTTTGAAAGAAGTAACAGTCAGAAATGACGTTAATAACTTTAATCAGTAGGCCATTAGAGAGGAACTTCATGACAAAATGTTCATGAGAATTAAGATGACAGATGATTGGGAAAATGTCATCAGGTGACGTCAGAAGATTAACGAGGCTTAATTTTGATTGAATGACAGACACTTGGAGTAAGTTTTAAGGGTAGAGAACCTTGTTCAGTGAGGGAGAGAGATGGCGGGGTTGCTTCGTGAGGCAGAGACGTTGTTGGACCGGTTAAAAAAATGTGGTGGCAGCTTAAATAAGGAAATTGCTTTTACATTACACTGGTGGCAGCATGGGATTTACTTTAAAATGTCGTCACCCGATGCCACACGAGTGGTTAATGAATTTGAGCCCCTGTTGATTCAAGTAGTTATACAAAATTATGGGAAAATATTTGGAGCCTTGCGGGGAGGAGTGGCACGGACTGACTTTTTCCTCTAAGAAAATATTCTCAACTGAAACAGCTAGGGAGTTTGGGAACACACTGCGACGATTAGTGTCTAAAGAATATTCTTCTGTGAACGTATTGACTCAGTATTTATTAGCGCGTGATCATTTTATGGCTAATGTGGGGAACTAAGAATTCAGTTAAGAAGTGCTACGCCACTTCTTAAGCGTGTGGCTGTAATAGGCATATCAAAAAGAACTGTCCTTATTTAAAATAGATGGGGCTTCTATAGGGGGGGCCAAATGCCTGCCCCTCATCATTGCTATTCCGGCCTAAGAATGGAGCCCCTGGGACATGAATGTGGGGTGGGGGGTTTATGTATCTGCTAAAGTGGGTGAGGTTAAATGTTCCCCTTTGTTAGACACAGGAGCTCAGGTATCAATTATATCTCTTGCTTTTTGGTTGAAGAATAGGTCAGAGGGGGCTCTGTTAACTGGGCATAATAGAAAAGTGTCTGTGGCTAATGGGGGGTATATGGAAATATTTGGGAGGTGGCAAACAGTTTGTGAGTTTGGTAATTTAGCTTTAATAACAGATATTCTACTAGCAGATATTGCACCAGAAGAGGGGTTGCTGGGAACAGATTTTTAATGTAAATTCGGAGCGGTAATTGATTGGAAGGGGGATTTCGGTATGCTAATGGGGACAAAATTGCCATTACAGCTCATTCATTCTTTAGAGGAGAGCAGACCAGTGACTGTTGAAAAGGATATTGTTATGGAAGGTATGCTGAAACCCTCAGGAACCCTCTCAAAGCATTTTGATGTACTAGTTGCTAGAGTGTTGAGTAAAGTGGAAAAGGGCTGTTAGGCTTATAAATGTGGCAGAACATGCACGTTGAAATGGGGAATGTCAGTGGATACTTTTTGTCCTGATGTCCATGTGGAAGAGGGATTAACAGAAATAGTTAAGACCCATGAAGACTGAGGAGGTTCGTCTACAGACTCCCTGGTGAAAGAACTGGGTTTGCACAATAGGGGATTTAGTGCGTCTGACATACAGGGAATTTATGGACTTTTGACCAACCACTTGTCTGTTTTTAGTAGAGACGACTCTGATTTGGAAAGGACTCATCTGATTCTCGATCAAATTGATACTGGACAAGCGCTACCTATTAAAATGGCACCTTGTCATGTGCCCTTTCATTTACAACAGGAAGTTACTGATGATATAAAGGAAATGCAAGGGCGTGGCATTATTCAACCTTCTGCAAGCCCCTGGGCAGTGCCTGTTGTCCCTGTTAGGAAGAAAGATGGTGGGTTATGTTTTTGTGAAGAATATCGTAAGCTCAACGATGTTACTCGGAAGGATTCTTATCCTCTCCCACATATTGATGACGCTATAGATAGTCTAACGCACGCAAAGTGGTTTTCTACCCTCGACTTGTCTAGTGGTTACTGGCAAGTCGAGGTTTATTCAAAAGACAGGCTCAAAACTGCTTTTACTACAAAGAGGGGCCTGTGGGAGTTTAATGTTCTTCCTTTTGGCCTTACTAATGCCCCAGGTACGTTTCAGAGGTTAATGGACCTTGTACTGGCTGATTGGGACAGTGGACAACTTCCTTTTCCTTCCTGTTCCTTGATACTATTATTGTATTTTGTTGCCGTTTCCAAGAACACTTAAGTCGTTTGGGCGAGGTCCTGGGTAAATAGCAGGCACCCTAGTTGAAGGTTAAACCATCCATCCATCCATCCATCCATTTTCCAAACCGCTTATCCGTACTGGGTCGCGGGGGGTCCGGAGCCTATCCCGG
>JAODJX010000047.1:17887369-17897660 GCA_026776945.1 Isichthys henryi | reverse complement strand
AGCCCATCACAGGGCACACTCACACACCATTCACTCACACATGCACACCTACGGGCAATTTAGCAAGTCCAATTAGCACATTGCTACATTTAATATTTAATATGCCAATTAATTAAGATGACCTAGAATCAGGAAGTCCTAATTAGAATCATGATAACTGCAACCACAGCTTTGAAATGTTTCCAGTGTGTTCTCCAGTAAGAATTTCTCTTAATTGCCAGTATATCATGTACAGTCCATCCAGAAAAGTGAAGAACTTATTCTCTCTGATCTTGGGGACTGTCTTCGCTGCGCACGACATGTCCCCATTTGGCCAGCAGGTGTCGCTGCATCAGAATGAGACTACATAATAAGGCCCCGACAATAGTTTCGGCCATGTCCTATGTGAGAACTGGGGAGTGGGCCTGTATTTCACAGTTTACTTCACTCTGTCAAAAGTGTACCAAGCTGAAAGGTGGGTGTAAAAGTGGGTCTCTTTCTGGTTGGGTTATGAGATTAAATGATTAGAAATGGGTTCTCATGGGCATGTGTGAACAAGGACACAATCCTAGCTCTTACATATAAGAGTACTGGGGAAAGATGGAGAATTTTTTAAATCAATATTCCTAGAATTTGCTGTTTGCTGCTATTATTTATTTGTATAAACAGACTTTAATTGCACAATTTGCACACTGAGCATTTCTGTTTGTTGGCTCTGATTTTAACTTAAAGTCTTTTGGGATGAGGACACTGGTGTACAACACCTATAGTTTTGTGATACCACAGTCTGTTCCTGCTGATTTACCTGGATGAATGTTTAATGTTTTTCATTCTGAACATGTGTGAAGACGTGACATTTATCTCTATTGTATGGAGAGGGTGGACCCTGCAGCAAGAATATGTCACTTACCCAGATATATATAACTGATATATTCACATTTCTTTTTCTTCATTCATTTCTATGAGCATAACCTTAATTCAAAAATATGTCACTAGGACCCAAAATTTCGCCTGTCATTTCAACAACAAAATGAATTGAATAACATTGATCATCCATGATTTTTTTGTTTATTTGGATCTTTTAGTTCCTGTTATTCATGGTTTGTTTGAAGGTCAAGAACTGATGTTTTTCTGCCTTCCGTCTATAGGGAGGTGGTTGAAAATAGGCTGTGCAGGGTGATCTTTCTGGTCCCAAGCTGAGCAGTTGCTAGGTGTCTGAGGAAATAAAGATAATGATGCAGCTGGTGATGGTGACTCACAGGGACTTAGAGGCTGCTGACCCTCTGCACAGCTTGACACTTTAAAACACTGAATAAACTGATGTCTTCAGTATCTAAATGTTTGAGAAGGAAAAATAATGTTACAAAGTGGTAACTGTCCAGACTCTTTTTGGAAAATGTTGCAAGTACAAAAATGAAAATGAGTGCTTATTTCCAATAAATAAATTTAATGTGGTGTTACAAAGGTTTTTTTATGTGAAACATCATTTACTATCATTTACTAATTACTCCTTTTATTTTTTACTTAAATTCAATATACCTTCCCAGTTTTTTCCAAGCAGGGGTTGTAGATTAAACTAATAGTTATTTGCATACTCCATCATTGCCATCACTTTTGCAATAATGTTTGTGATCTGTGTTTTCCCATCAACACAAGAACTTCTGATCAGTGTCATGAGGGGGGTGGGGGGGCACAGGTGGGGTCTACTGCAATCAGCATGGCCAGGAGACTGGGGCACAACATGGATTGGATGCCAATATACATGCACACACAAGAAAAAAAGACAGATGAGAGACAGACAGACAGACAGACAGACAGAGACAGGATTATTGGCACCCCTTGTATAGATTTGTAAAAAGGGTTAGAAAAAAACACCTTTTGGTGAAGTAGCTTCATCTCACACTGAAAAATTTGAAAAATCCAACCTTTCATTGAAATAAATTTAATCAAAGAAAAATAAATCCATCATCAAGAAATAATTGTTGGCACCCCTGGAAATTATAGTGAACACAATGTAACTGAAGCATGTTTCCCATGTAAATTGTACATCTTTGGGTTGATTGGAGTATGTAGGAACATTCAAGCTGTAATCCATGACTTCCTGATTAACTGGGGTACAAACATGAGGTGACACAGAGCCCAAATTCCCTTAGTCATCCATCAACATGGGAAAGATAAGAAAACATACAATACAAATGAAGGAGAAGTGTGTTGACCTTCATAAGTCAGGAAATTGGTATTAAGAAAATGGCTATTCGCCTGAAAATGTTTGGACAATAATAAAAATGTGGACAAAAAAATCCAAGGTTCGCTGTTGGTGAATTACAAGACCCAGTAAAATCTTGGGGTTACTACATCTCCGAAAAAAGCATCATACACCACCTTCATGGCAGCAGATTTTTTGGAAGGTATGGCAAAAAGAAGCTTTTTTGTGACTTAACCACAAATGTAAGTGGCTGGAGTTTGTGAAAGACAACTTTGACTGGAGCCATGTTCTATGTTCTATGGTCTGATGAAACAAAAATGGAGCTTTTTGGTAATAAACATTCATGGTTGGTTTGGTGTAAAAAGATGGATGGTTATAATGAAAAGAACCTTATCCCAGCTGTAAAATAAGGTGGAGGTTCTGTGATGTTGTGGGGCTGTTTTTCCTCCAAAGGTCCTGGAAACCTTGTTAGGATACATGACATTATGGACTCCATGAAATACCAGGACATTTTAAATCAAAACTTGGCTGCCTCTGCCAGGAAACTAAGACTGTGCCGTCACTAGATCTTCCAGCAGGACAACTGTGAAGGGCACTGTGGATGGATGGATGGATGATGCTTTACTTGAGTGGACACCCTTATATAGAATTATGCTCTTATATGTTTATTGACCATAAACTAAGTCTTAGTTACATACTGATCTCATGTTCGTTCATCACTAATGAATTGTGATGCATCTTTTATCTCAAGCAGTTACTACATTTCTTACTACATCTATTAATTCTGCAAACCTTTTTGAGGTACTGAAGGAACAGGCAAACACAAGTGATATATTGATCTCGTATTTGTTTACCATTAATGAATCTTTTATCTCAAGTACCCACTATATTTGTTAGTAACCGAGTTACTATGTATTTGTGCGTCCTCAAGTAAAGTGTTGCCAAGTTTTTTATAACCATCATTGCCTCACTTTATACTGAGCACACTTCAGCTCCCATTCAGATTATATATATATATATATATATATATTATATATATATATATTCTCGATAAGCCTATGATCATTTGTCCCAGTGTTTGTCCAGTGATGTATAAGGTGCCATTCATGCATCTAGCGCCTTCCTCCGACTATCATTGGGAATGTCTCATCGCTGCAGGTGTATTATGCATGATAATCTCGCTGTTTGACACTGGTTTTTAACCCGTCGACTGACGCTTTTCATTTTTTAACCCATACGACAGGTACTAGATAGATTCCAATTTAAAGGTGTGGTTTGCATGAAATCAACACGATAATGCGCCTTGTCGCTAATTTATGAGGCGGTATCGAGGTTGTCCCTGTTGTGCAATAAAATTACAATAAGCCTATCTCACACAATCAGCTGTAAATTAAAGAAGTTTATACAACAGGAGCACTAAACTCATAACAATAAATTCCGGACAGATGACAATTTACAATAATACATTTGGATGGAAATAGAACACTGTACCTCTGTCCGATCTATTACCCAGAATTTGAG
Source organism: Isichthys henryi (assembly GCA_026776945.1). Taxonomy (NCBI): domain Eukaryota; kingdom Metazoa; phylum Chordata; class Actinopteri; order Osteoglossiformes; family Mormyridae; genus Isichthys; species Isichthys henryi. The sequence goes on along the minus strand of JAODJX010000047.1, from coordinate 17,893,954 downwards.
GATTTCGTGTATTTGTTTTTTATTTTTCTCTTCTCTAGTCCGTCTCGTGCGTCTCGCGTGGCTTCCATGAGCATCAGTCCTGCGCAGTGAGGCTGCCGGGCCGCCATCACCGCGAGCAGCAAAACAAGACCCGAAATAGGGATTGGCCGCGGCGGCCACTGGAACGACGACACCTATCCGGAGAGAGGGACGCAGACTCGCAGGGAAGGATTAGGGGGTAGCCGAGCCACCTTGTTTCCCCCCACCCGCCCGCATTCCTGTACCCCGACGACGGTGGGGAAATCGAGAGGCGAAAACATGTCCAACCTTAGTAAAGGCGGCACCAAGAAGGACACCAAGATGAGGATACGGGCCTTTCCTGTGAGTGCTATACGGGGATGGGCGCTTCAAAGCAGGCAAGCCTGCGCACTCGAGCACCGGTGATACGAGCAGGCCGCCTGATAACGACCAGGCCCGGGGTGTAATAAATGCAGCCGAGAAAATTCACGTTTCTTTAGACATGCGGTACCTTTGTGTTACGTGCAAAAACTAATTTATATAACTACTTTTTCCCTTTTTATAGGTATGAGCTGTTCAGTTTTAGCCTCATGCAGAGAGCCATGTTACCCTTTTTCCATGTTACTGGTAATTGATGGCTGTGTCACTGCACAGATCATGTAGTATGCGAATTGCATGCCATCAAATTGTTAATTATTATCTACTCATCTTATTCACAGAGATAATTATTTAACTTTAGCTTGCTAGTCGACTAGCTTGTTAGCTAACGTTGAGTTTGTGTAGCAGATAAACCAATGTTTTCTTCGTTTTTGAATCTAAGGACATCGAATTGTTAACGTAACTCAAAATTTGATTATTAATAAGTAAAGATTCAAATGGCAAACAGTACGATTTCTTTTCGTCTGTGTGTTTGTTGGGTGTTTATCTCAATTCAAAACTGCGTTTGCAAAATGGTTGTCGCAGTGGCTGAACAAAGTCAGTAACTGAAGTGAGGATTCTACAAGACAAAATGCATGTCAAGCCCTTTAACCACTGCCATTAATGCTATCTAATTAAGTTAGTTTAGTTTGATCAGGTAAACGATTTGTTTAGCAAACTCATGAGGTTTGTTGTTATGTCAAGGTTGCATAGATTAGACTTTTTTGCTTGTTTAATGTTCAGCATTATGATTGTAGATATTGCAGTGGATCGTTGTCTGGCAAAACATTTTTAAATACTTATTTATTTGCCTGTCCCAGCTTAGTTAATTCACCATGACTCATGAAAGTTGTCTGGTATATTTGAATGTGACTTCATTCATTGAGGCTTGCATAATCTGTGGGTTAAGTTTGTAGTGTTTGACATATTAGATTCATCTGGAGGTCTCAGTAAATTGTAGTAAGGAACAACCTTAATTGTGTGGTATAGGAACATGTTTTGTAACTTTGAAGATGTAAAATGTTCTCTCTATTTATGTGAAATTGAATGTGTGGCATATGTGCACCTGCTCTCATGATAAGTCAGCAAGGGGCAGAGTGCCAGGTACACGCCCCCCCCCCCATGCCAGGCCACTTGTAATATGGAGTGGACACTAATAATAGTAATAATAATTGAAGCAAAATTAGTTATATATTAAATTTGGATTAATCATTTCAAAAACCCAAAGATGCATAGACTAGGTGAAGGAAGAACAGTGTGTGCAGCTAGCTAGTAATAAATGTAAGAAAATAAGCAAACGAAAGAACATTACAATATTAGACAGTGCAGTAATATAGAAATACATGTAGGTATTACAGGCACTGTAGCCAGTTTGCGCAGACTCGCGACAGATGGTCACAGTGTCTCAGCACCTGGACTAAGAGCTACTCTCCTCTTAACTGTGGAGACGGGGATGGATGTGGGGGCAATTGCCTGGCTGCCACCTTTCATGGAAGTGTGTGAACAGGGACACCAAACCAAAGCTGAAAAGCCCACCCTACTTTCTTTCTTAATTAAATGTATTAGCTTGTGGGTACTTTGGAATAACATTCCCACTTTACTGAATGGTGTGCTGGAATGTATCAAATTGCTATATTTTAGCCTTTTTAATAATGTATCATAATTTTGGGAAAAGCATAATGGGAAGCAGTTATATAATTGTGGCCTACAGACAATCACTGTTGGATTAACATGATACGGAAACACGACATATCTTGTATGTCATGTTTTTCTAGTTGTCAGTACTTTTATGTCATATTTCACACCGCCTAGTGTACAAAGCTCTGGTCTTATGAATTAAGCATGCGGCTGCCTAAGAGTATGCATTGTATTAAAGTGGAGTTGGGCAATAACTTTGAGGAAATTCCAAAGAAATGGCAGCTTGGATGTTACTACAGTATAAGGAAGTCAGGTCATTTGCATATTGTGACAATAGCCTGTAATAGCTACATAGCCGTCTTATCTTCAAGTGAATTTGTAGTGTTATTTTTCTGATGCAAGATGAGCCAAGTAACTCTATGTTTTGGTATCAGGGTTTGTGGTACAAAACAAGTACTTATTGGCTTCTAGGATCTGTTATGCTTGTGTTGCTATTATTCTCACAAAAACAAGCTGCAACGTTCTTTAATTAAAACGAAAATATTATTTATTTTATCAGAAGAGCATAAAAATGTTGGTCCATGCATGAAATCTGAGCAATACTTGTGCATGTCAATAAGAGTAAAGATCAGGTGCATTGTGGCTTGCAAATTTATCTGTCATGCCTGGACTTCAATTTGTAAGACAAATGAATAAAAACATTAGATCAACTAGCAATGCCCAGAGGGTTTTAATTAAATGAACATATTTACCTAAAATAAAATGGAAAACACTTAAAACTATTCAGATTGGCTTTACTTGACAAATGTGTTGCAGTGGAAAGGGAATTAATAAGCATAGTAACGTAGTATGTTTGTCAACTATTGCAATAAAGGCAGCTGTACACAGATCCTATTTTTCTAAAATACCAGCAGCATGTTAGGTCATGATAGAGGAATAATGAGGGGGTTTATCGTCATGCTGGAATGTGAATGTGGGGAACTCTGAGGCTTGCCCATTATATGAAATTATTTAATTAGCTAAAATTCAGATCTTTTCTGTACAGTTAGACAATGCATAGTGTACATTAGTGATGCTCAGTTACTGCAGTATTGTAGCTACATATTATCAGAAAGGTTATGCATGCATTTTTTGTCCTCTTGAGTATTATCAAATCAAATTCAAATTTTATTTGTCACATACACTTTTACATGCAGTGAAATGCTTAGACAACTGCTAAAGAAAGAAACATAATAACATGAGGAGAGAGGAGGCGAATAAAAAAACAGCCCCTAGACTGTACTCAAGTGGGGAGTACAATGTAGGAACCGAAAAAAACACCTCAGCAACATAAGCACATGGACACTACACCTTACAACATAAAAATGACACGACTTGCAACAGGTGAGGGAAATGGTAAGATGGAAATAGTCCAGCATAGACACACAGCCATCCGGTCCTGCAGCCACGGGGGCGCTGGTCACACAGACCCGCCTGTGCAAGCTCAATATTAATATTGAGTGGTGCATTGCAGGTTAACAAGTGGGGTATAAAGTGCAGAAATTAAGGTCTACAAAAAAAGATTTTGCCACGCAGCTGCTTATAAAAGAAAGCAAAGATAGTTTGTGAGAGAGTTTCAGCTTTTTTAACTAATGTTTCTTCTGCTAAAACAAAGTCAAGAATATGTATTGTCATGTTGTCACACACAAATATCCTGAATTGTGATGATTTAATAATTGAAACTCTTGTTTGGTTTTGTTCTGATCCATAATTTATTCTCTTTCTGTCAAGATACTCTTGATGCATTGAACTGGTCATTTTACATAGGTTATTTCTTTGTTCATTCTGAGGAGACGGTTGGTGTGTGGTTCTGTGGGTTAAGGATATGCTCCTGTGTCTGGAGGGTTGCCAGTATGGATCCTTTGGCTGGCAGAATATCATCATATGACTGTTAGGCCCTTGACCCAAAAGCCTGAATACCTCCTTCTGGAGTCCCGGATACAATCCTGACCCTGCATTCTGACCCCAAGCTTTGCTCTCACCTGTATGTGTCTGTGTATCTCACATAGAGCAGGAAGAGATATGCAAAGATTTTGGAATTCCAATGTACCTGTACTTGCACAAATAGAAAATAAATGTATCTTGATAATAGCCCTGCATGATATACGATGTCAAACTCGACTTTGCATGTTCTGCACGTGCAATAGTAATCGTTATTTTTATCTTTTAATATTTATGAAATTTTATTTAATTGTCACATCACCTGGACTGTGGTAATCAGCTTGGTCGAGATTTGGCTTGGATGGTATCTAAATTTACATACCATCCTACCATCCAGACAATATACCACGTTATACAGTATTTTCAAAAGCAATGCTATTCTGGGGTCTTGGAGACAAAATTCGCTTGGTGCAGGGTCCCACGATAAGATTCGCTGAACTCAAGTCATCGATAAGTTTCACTACAACATTTTACTCTGTCATAGGAAACAAAACTTTGTAAACTTTGCAATTTTAATAATTGTTCCTTTTCATGATTATCTAGTATATGATAAAAAATCAGTGTAAAGTTTACTACTGCTTTTGCATGAGCTCTGCATGCACTCTCCATGCCAATAGTAAACATTTTCATCCTTTCTGTTGCACTCATTCATAGACCATGTGGTGCGTTTATGAGAAATTAAACAAACATGAGTGAAAAAGAGAGAACTGGTCACAAAAAGATTGTCACCTTCCACTGTATGGGAATATTTGGGATTCCATAGAGACGATATTAAGCAATAGCAAGAGATTTGTTGCCTCTGTTTGGTAGAGATGCACCGATTGTGGTTTTCTTGGTTGATTCCGATTTTTCTTTTTTTTTCTTTTTTTTGTAAATGTGACCTGCCAATATGAATTTTTGCAGATTCCGATTTCGTTACTATAATTGACAGCATATCCAAATGAAAATCAACTTTTCTTCAATGCAAAAATTTATTTTCATAATAAAAGAAATTTAAACTTTATGGTTTCCCCCAAACTGCACTAAGTTACAGGATCTTCTCTCACTTAAACAAGTCCATAAATAAAGTGCTCTGTGACTGGAAAGAGGTACAAGTAACAGTTAACTGAAAATGAGTTGCTGTCCTCCCAACTTTATCTGACATATTTTACTTTACCAAACAAGAGCAGATGCGGCAGATTTAAACAAATGTCAGTTACTTATATCATTTCCCAGTATGTTTAAATTCACAAGATGATAAAACAATTACCTTTTTCCTTTTTTTTTTTGCTCATCTTAAAATCTATACGTTACAAACCTCCAATCAAAACTAAAGTGTACTATTTTCTTCCAAATAGTAATTGGTGCAGGTTAATATTATTAATATCAACACTACATGTTATGCACATAATATTCTTACATCACTAGCAAGACAGATTAACATCAGGCTTTTTCATACCTTAATATTGTATGGACACTATAGCACGGGGGGTTAAAGTTTTGATGAAATGTTTTTACTCTAGGAAAAAACCTCAGCTAGCTTTGTATTTTTTATGATTATTCCTTTTCAATATTATGTAATATATGTTTAATAATCAGTTTAAAGTTTACCTCCAATGTTTCACCATGTTTTCGTGGTGGTTTACTTTGGCTTTACATGTATTGCAAATTGAAAACTCTGTGTCTTCAATCACAGTGAAGAACTTCCACACTAACAGCATGCTAACTTGTGGCTGTGAGTGTGTACGCGGCTGTAAGGTTATTGCCTGCACAGCTTTGCATATGATGTGGTGCATGCATAAAATGGACATGTTCTGGATTGGAAATACATGAGACCGACCGGCTGGTCTCCTATCACGGCCGCGCATGCTGAAAATCGGCTGATTCCAGTCGCTGACTGGTCGATTGGTGCATCTCTACTGTTTTCTGTCTGATGGTATAACTCATGGCAACAACGGCAAACTTATTTGATAGATTAACTAGTTCTCTTTCGCTGCGATTTATTTTAGGTACATTTTGGGTCAGTCCATGCGAAATCAACCAGGGGCTCCATGGGCATCATTCCTGATTTTGATGAAAACTTGATATGCTTCTTTCAACTGTATAAGTTTCATTCCCATCACTATCTATCTACACAGTCAACCACGCCCCCGAATTAGGGGGTCCTGTGGGGGATTTCTCACCTGTGACCATTTTCACATGGCAATATATCAAAGAATAAATGGTTATTTAGAATGAATTTGCATCTGCTTACAGAATCTTCCTCAAATAACAAAAATATAGAAGAATATTGGATGTAGGTGTGGTGGTAACCCCACAGCGTGGGGTCAAAATCCGAAAAAAGTGAACCAAAAACTGATTTTTGCAGGTCCATAACTTTGAAGTGCTTCCTTCCTTAATTTTAATACCAGATTCTGAAAGAGCAGGGAAAAGTATACCAGGAGAGCAATTTTCAGCTCTCTAGCATGCTTAGAAGCGAAGATATGGTCTCCTGAATACCCTTACAAATTATATGCGCGATTCGCGAGTGCAAAAAAGGGGCGTGGCACCCAAATTTGAAAGGGCCATAACTTT
>JAODJX010000047.1:17869473-17886428 GCA_026776945.1 Isichthys henryi | reverse complement strand
ACTGTGGGGGGAAACCGGAGTACCCGGAGGAAACCCCACGACGACATGGGGAGAACATGCAAACTCCGCACATATGTGACCCAGGCGGGGATTCGAACCCAGGTCCCAGAGGTGTGAGGCAACGGTGCTAACCACTGCACCACCATGCCGCCCCCAGTTATATTCAGTGGCTCCTTAACACATTTACATTAACTTTTACTGGATATTGCATCAGGATTGTAACTTATTTTATGCATCATATTTTTAAAAAATGATTGATCACCGCTTGTAACCTGAATATTGGTGTTCGGGTCCCAGTCCTGCTCTACTACTTGGAAACCTTGAAAAACCGCGATTCGCTTCAGTATATCATCCACATCGAATGGAAACTTTATAGTTTAGCTTCCCTGTGAAATATATATATGGCATTTACATGACATTTTTCCTTAATCCAGATGACAATGGATGAAAAGTATGTGAACAACATCTGGGATCTCCTAAAGAACGCCATCCAGGAGATCCAGCGGAAGAACAACAGCGGCCTGAGCTTTGAGGAGCTGTATAGGAACGCCTACACCATGGTGCTCCACAAGCATGGGGAGAAGCTCTACACGGGTCTCCGGGAGGTCGTCACAGAGCATTTAATTAACAAAGTATGAAGGTTTCCCATAATATATTGCAAGAAGATTATGCTCTTTATGGGCAAATTATGGGCTGGCACAAATTTTTGGTATAAGTCAGTTTATTGCTTTTGTTGTAGGTTAGTGCTTCTTTTGTACAAAGCTTGGTAATATATTCTCCAGCTCTCAGCATGTGTTTAGACTTTGGGGAACTTTATACAGGCCCTCATATAATCACTTCACTAGTTGATTTTTATTATGTACCTTTCCTTGCAGGTACGGGAAGATGTCCTAAACTCCCTAAATAACAATTTTTTGCAAACATTGAATCAAGCTTGGAATGATCATCAGACAGCCATGGTGATGATCAGAGACATACTTATGTACATGGTAAGCATCTGGCTTTTATTGATGGGTTCTTGATGAACTCAGCATCTTGATTCTGAAATAATTTTCATTTGAAATCTAACCATACTTGACTGGCATTTGAATCCATAACCATGTGTTTACACATGCTCTCAAATAATTATTTTATTGCAAAAGTGTGTAGTAATATTTGGTAAGGTGTGCCGTTTTATAAATGATTCTGTAATTTAGAATTAGGGTGCATTGTTTGCATTCAATAAGCATACCACTGGTTAGGTTTGCCAGCCAAACTGCATTAGTTTAAACCCAGTGTTTCTGTTTCATTAGACTTTGCTGATCATACCAGAGTCTCTTTCAGTAAATCCTCACTGATATGAAGTCAGACCTTCCCAGGTTTGCCAGAGTATTTTATCTTTCAAATTGCTTGATGGCATAATATAAAAACAGGAAAACTTTATAAAAGTAAGTTACTATGAATGCAGGTTTGGGGTAAAAGCAACATGTTTGTCCATGGAAATGGCCCATGGGATGGGATAGGAGGTATAGTGAAGAGGCTTTTCGGGAAGACTAGCCTGCGGTAACCTCTAAGTGATGAGATCTCTTCTGGGTTGAATGTAATGCTGAATCCTCTGACATATCCCCAGTCCATGGCCAGTACTCCACTGCCCCGTGGAATGTTGGAGGTTTGATTGAAGATAGGGCATAGGCTTGGTTTCAGTATTGGTGGGGACCACCACAGTCCCTCACCTCCCACCCTAATTAACCACATTCCCTCTCTCTCTCTCTCTCTCACTCTCACATACACACACACATTAGGTATCTATATCTTTGTGGGGGCTGTCCATTCACTTCTATGAGTGTAACCTTCATCCCAGCTATGACAACCTTAACCCCTACCCAACTATGACAGCCTTAACCATAAGTAACCAAACAAAATACAAGACTTGGTGTTTTTTAGCTTTTTTTTTGCATTCATTCACAAATTTATCTTTGAAACCATGCCCTGTGCAAAAGATTCTGACGGTGTGCGCTTATAATAATTAAATCGAACGATATCGGTAATCACTGCAGTTTTAACTCGAGTGGCTGCATACTCTCATTTGCTACACAAACATTGTGCAAACCGGCATATTAGTGTAGGTCTTAGTACTTTTAGTTTACTTCCCTCAGTTCCTCTGTGAACAACAAACATGAAGGTGCAAATTTGTGTAGGTGTATAAATCTTTTTTGTAAACGCAAACATTGCTGCATGGTTGTACAAAGCTAAAATACAAGTGTGCAAATCTCTGCACTGGTGTGCAGAATTAAATTACGAGTACGTAAATCATTTTACACTATTACTGAATTCTGTCATAATCACTCCATAAATAATAGTAAACAATCTCTGACCATGGAATAGGTAGGTAATTCACTTATAGCTAAGCAGTGGAATGAGTGGTTCAACTCACTTGTCAATACAGGAGAAATTAATGCAAATCTGGATGAAAAAAAAGGGTGAGATGTCGCATAAGCCTGTGGAAATAACAAACGCCATAGCAAATGTGTACCATGATGAAAACTGAAGGTGGTGCAACGAAAGATTCAAATGGCGACTATTTTTTTTTGGCTGGGCAGCGTGTGTGTGTGTGTGTGTGTGTGTATGTGTGTATATATGTATATATATATATATTTCATGCTTGTGTTTTGATATGCGTAATTCACATGCCAAATATCATCACGATCAAAAATGGCTACCCAAAAAAATACTGTGGAAGTCTGAATTAAAATGGAATGAGCTATTGTTGTTATTATTATTATGTTAAGTGATGATGATGATATTAAATTATATTTTATAATCATGGCATTCAGAAAGCTGGTGTTTGTTGCTTTTGTTATTCTGTTCATTCTATTATTGTATGGACCTCAGATTAATTATTCTTATACTTATTCATCTTCCTCCCTCTCTGAATCTCTAGGACCGGGTCTACGTCCAGCAGAACAACGTGGAGAATGTGTACAACCTGGGTCTCATCATCTTCCGAGACCAGGTGGTGCGTTACGGCTGCATCCGGGACCACTTACGGCAGACACTGCTGGACATGATCGCGCGCGAGAGGAAGGGCGAGGTGGTGGACAGGGGAGCAGTCCGCAATGCCTGCCAGATGTTGATGATTCTAGGACTGGAAGGGAGAGCCGTCTATGAAGAGGACTTTGAGGCGCCATTTTTAGAAATGTCTGCTGAATTTTTCCAGGTATTTTTTCAATCAATATTTTATCACAGTTATAGATTATTTTATGATAACTGCAAATGTGTGTTCGGTTTTGTTGAGAATGATCTGGTTTTGTCTCCATCTCAGATGGAGAGTCAAAAGTTTTTAGCAGAAAATAGCGCCAGCGTCTACATTAAGAAGGTCGAGGCCCGAATTAATGAAGAGATTGAGCGAGTGATGCACTGCCTGGACAAATCAACAGAGGAGCCCATCATCAAGGTGGTGGAGAGAGAGCTGATTTCTAAGCACATGAAGACTATTGTGGAGATGGAGAACTCCGGTCTTGTTCACATGCTGAAAAACGGAAAAACAGAAGGTAGCCCAGCTTTCTTTAGCAACTTGTTTCTAGATGATGTAGAACTTCTGTTCAAAATCACCCTATGCTGATCTTTGGTCTTCATTATTGGAAAGGTGTGAATGACTTCATTCTGTGATCCAGATCTGTGTATCACAGGCCATATTTTCATTAATCTGCTTAACTTTTGAATCACATGGCAGTACTTTTTCTGGGGCCAACCTGGGTACAAACCAATAAGCCACAGTGTATTTGAGTGTTTTAATTGATTTGAAACAAATCCGTCTACCACTTTGCCATAAGTAAGAGAAGACTGCCTTGCAAAAGGTGCAATGTAGGGCTACGAGAATGATTCCTGGTCTTAGACGAGTGGTTCTCAAACTCGGTCCTCAGGCCCACTGCCCTGCTTGTTTTCCAGCTATCCCTTCTCTACACACTGCTGATTACCTGGATCAGGTGTGTTCAGTCAATCAGAAGCTGAAAGACAGCTGGGACTTGTGTGTGGAGCAGGGATAGCAATCAATCCAAGCAGGGCAGTGGGGCCCCAGGACCGACTTTGAGAACCACTGTCTTAGAAGAATGTCTTATGAGGAGAGGTTAGCTGAGCCGAATCTGTTCAGCCTCAAGCAAAGAAGACTAAGGGGGGACATGATCCAGGTATATAAGATTCTAACAGGTCGGGATGCTGTTCACCCAAATGGCTATTTTAATATTAGTTTAAATACTAGCAGTCATGGCCATAAGTGGAAATTAGTGGGAGAACATTTTAAAACGAATTTCAGGAAGCACTTCTTTACACAGTGTGTAGTTAAAGTATGGAATAGTCTTCCTACTAGTGTAGCACAAGCTAAAACCCTGGGTTCCTTTAAATCAGAGCTAGATAAGATTTTAACACTCTGAGCTATTAGTTAAGTTCTCCCCAAATGAGCTTGATGGGCCAAATGGCCTCCTCTCGTTTGGAAATTTCTTATGTTCTTATGACAAAATGGCTGTGTAAACAAAGACATTTTTTACAATTTTTTTGTGTTTAGTACTGGGGAGTAACATACAAACCTTGGATTTGGGTTCCTGATTGTCATTTCGGTATAGCACAGAAAACAAAATTGGTTCTGAGATAATTATTAAAACTGCAAACAGAATTAGGAACAGTTGTGAACCAAATGCAGTGCATCCAACTGCATGTTTGAATAATGAGGGTCACTTTTTTGTGCATTGAAAAAAAATATTAGAGATGCACTGATCCGATAATCCCTTTTTGACGGACCAGGTATCGACCATATGTGACCGATCCATGTCCAATGCTTATTCGCACGATAGCTCTTTCCCATTTTAGATATGTTTTTTTGTGGCATTCAAGCTGAACATTAATGCTGCCACTCAGTTTTATTTAGTGGGTGTGAGCGCAGTGACTTCCGCCTGCTGTGACATCATTGCCCATACCACTTGCAGTACGAGGAGCATAAGAACATCAGAAAAGAGGGTGACAACCTTTTAACAGCAGTTAGTAGTAGGTGCGAGTAACGTTTAGTGGAAAGCTTCACTAAACAAAGCATGTGCAATTGTGCGAGACAACCCGATTAATATGAAAAAAGGCAAGAGATGATTTTGGAGTCGCTACCTAAGGCTGTTTCTCGCATTTGCTGCAGCTTGTGATATGTGAGGGGCTGTTATGTGAACGATGTGTAAGTGATGCGTTTGCCAGTCGGAGAAAAATTGTGGGGCTTTTTAAGCATTCGCCACTTGTGCATCCTCACTTGGAAGATATTCAGACTGAACTGTAAAATGCCTCAAATAAACAAAACAAGATGTACAAATGAGGTGGAACCTTACATTATGTATGTTTCTAGTAGCCTAATGAAAGATTGGCATACATATTTCATCTGTATTAACTATCTAAAAAATATTAATATATAAAGTATAAACATATATCATATTAAATTAAAATATTAAAGTAAAAAGAGCTCTTTTATTGGAATCTGTATCCGTATTGGCAGTATCAGAATCGGATCGGAACTGAAAAACTGTGGATCGACCCATCCCTAAAAAATACATCAAAAATCGAAAATATGACAATCATAGTGGAGTAAAATCTGTGTTCTCTACCATCGAGTATGGTGGCCTGTTTGTAGCTGAATTTGCTTAAAATTCAGAGAGACTGACTTTCTGCCTTGCTCCAGTCGTACACAGACTCGGATGATGTCGTCTCAAATGCTTTAGCATGTTGGATGTGTTTTAACAAATAAAATAAGCAATAAATCGGTATAACAGAGCTGACGGACAGTCTTGGTTTTAACAACTATTTATTTCGCCAGTGCTGGTTTAACTTTTTGGGAAATCAGAATGTTCACATACTGCGAATTTTGACTGACTAACCAGCATTAGCAGTAACCAGCTCACAGTAGGGCTGCACAATGAATCGAATTTTAATCACGATCTCGATTTTGGCTGCCACATTATTAACATTTGAATAGCGGGCTCTACTGCATATCAAATAAAGCACTTTCTCAACCAAAAGTCAGCCAACCACCAGGGGGCGAACGAAAGCATAGACTGTATGAGCGGCAACCTCAAATTGTGACAGTGAGACGTAATGTCGGGAGCAGAATGTCGTGTTTTTGTGTTTATTAATTTAACTATTTCCTTAAGTATTTGATAAGCCGCTTCAGTTGAAAACTGCATTTTACTTCTCATTGCAAGTAAAATGCAGGGTTGGCAACTTTGGTCAGATGATTTTCTGTTCTCTGTTCTGCACATACATTTACATGCATGTAAGTTTTATTACCTTGTAAATAGTCTGTAGGGATTGCAAACTGCCGTAACGTCTTTGATGCAGCTAATTTTAAGTTCAGAATGGAATAATATAGATTTGCCATAAGATTTCTTGCGTGAGAGTCTGAAAGAGTTTGCAATCCTGAACACGTACATTTTTTTGTTTCACCTGAATTAATTTGTATAGAAAATAACCGTATACAGTTTTTAAAAAGCAGAAACTTCAACCAACATGAAATCACCAATAAACTACTTCTATTTATTCAACAGTTTATAAAATGCATACTACGTTTAAAAATTTCCAGCTTTACGGTTTCAGGGCAGAACAGTCACTCTTATGAACATTACGGCTTTTTGGTTGAGAGTGTTAGATTCACTGCTGTTATTAACACTAATAACACATTAGCGCAAATAAAAGGGCTGCATACACCGAAGTAGTTCTTACTTGTCCATTGGCTGGGAAAAGGCGGTTCTAGTGTTATTAGGGGGTAATCAGCATTACCTGCAAAATTGCTACCGTTTCTCTTTTTGCTGCAATTGTTTTCATTATTACTTTAACTTAACACACCACATCTTTAAATTCTCATCCTTGCATTTGAGTATAGACCAGTTAATATTGATGGTATCTCATGCTGCGTCATACGTTTTAAATTCAAATTACTACACACTGAATATTGAAGTGAAGCTTGACATAAAGAAATTAAATTGCAAAGCAAATCGTAATCGCGATGTCTGTCGGAAAAATCGCGATTAGATGTTTTCCGTAAATCGTGCAGCCCTAGAAAACAGCCTCAGTTAGCATAATGTTTTCCATGTTGAACATCTGCTTGTGAATTTAGTTTATACCCATGTTGAGAAACGTGATCATTCGTTTCATTGTGCATACTGAACTGAAAATGATGTACAGATCATGTACCAGTATTTCCTCCTGGGAGAATAGCTACATTCATCGCTTTATTTGAATGAAAGGAATTCTGGTACCTTGTTTGTCACATTTAAAGAATTCTTGCTGGAAAAAAAGAAGTTATGGTGATTAACGTTACATGTTTGGCTATTGTGGTTAGTTTGGAATGTCAGACCACAGAAAGATTTTACGTAACGTGTTGTGTCATACTTAACAAGCGGATAACATTGTCAGGTTATCATTCAGGCTACATTGCTTCCACTCCTGGGGGGCATGTCTTTCCCTTGGAACTTTCTGGGGTCTCTTACTCCTGTTTCTTGTGTGTCTCAGACCTGGCTTGCATGTATAAGCTGTTCAGCCGTGTCCCGAACGGACTGAAGACCATGTGTGAGTGTATGAGCTCTTATCTGCGAGAGCAGGGCAAGGCTCTGGTTTCTGAAGAAGGCGAGGGCAAGAACCCCGTGGACTATATACAGGTAAACAGATCCAGGCCTTAATAACTGTTGATGCTTTTTTCTGACACAAGGAATTGGTCTAATTGTGCAGTACCATGGGCTACCATTGGTGGACGTGAGGGCAGGATAGTGCAGATCCAGAGAACTGTAGTCCACATTTCTTGTACACCATGGTGAAATTCAGAATTGAGTACTATACACGGTGCTCATGGGACGTACTATTGTCCCCGTCTGCTGCTAATGAAATTCAGGCAGGTGTGTAAAGTTACAGGCTGTTGTACTATTTGACTTCTGTAATTGACTTTGCTCACACATTGTAGAGTTTGTTGGATTTTTTTGGATTTTTCCAGTCAAAATGTAGAGGTCTGCAACTGAATTTGTCTGCTATGATCTTTAGCCTGGGTTGTTACAAGAAGATGAAAGATGCTTTTCCTGCCTGAAGCTGTCCTGCTGCAGCTCTGTTATTAAAGCTCTTGTTTGTTTGTCGAACCCTTTCTCCATCTTCTCTTTTCAGGGGCTATTGGACCTGAAAACTCGCTTTGACCGCTTCCTACAGGAATCCTTTAATAATGACCGGCTGTTCAAGCAGACCATCGCTGGTGATTTTGAGTACTTCCTCAACCTTAACTCACGCTCACCCGAGTACCTCTCCCTGTTCATTGACGACAAGCTGAAGAAAGGGGTCAAAGGGGTGAGCTCCCTTCCAGTCTGGTCTGCTTCATCTAGCCTGTAATTCACATGCCGGCACTTTGGCTGTTTCCTGTCTGCATTCCTTCTGTTAACCACTTCTCCTGATCACTGCAGCTGACGGAACAGGAAGTGGAATTCATCTTGGACAAGGCCATGGTGCTGTTCCGCTTTATGCAGGAGAAGGACGTCTTTGAGCGGTATTACAAGCAGCACCTGGCCAGGAGGCTCCTTACCAACAAGAGTGTGTCTGATGACTCTGAGAAGAACATGATTTCTAAGCTAAAGGTAGGTGCATTGATGGATGGATGGATGGATGGATGGATGGATATTTTATTGATCCCAGGGGAAATTTGTTTGCCTATGACAGTAGATGGGTGGAATTGATTCATGATGTCCTCCAATTTTGCCATCATCCCCTTTTCTGCCTCCAGTGGGTACAGGGATGTATGCTGTGATGGATTATTGCTACAGATGGTGGCGATGTGAAGAGCTCATGTGTGTAGCTGTGTGCGGTGATTATCTTTTTAACAAGTGCCCCTGTGTTTGTCATCTGGGCAGACAGAGTGTGGCTGTCAATTTACCTCCAAATTGGAAGGAATGTTTCGAGATATGAGCATCTCAAACACCACCATGGATGAGTTCCGGCAGCACTTGCAGACAACTGGGGTAAGGGACATCTATTGCAGCCATATATAGGCTTTAAGTGTAGAATGTCCCCTACAGTAAGGGACGGTTTACTGGATGGATGGCAGATATAGTCAGTATTCATTCACGGTAGCTGAGTATGTGGTGTTGCCCATATGAAATAACGATTTTACTGAAAGTGACTGAAATAATAGTCATTCCCATTGGCCTCCAGGTCTCTCTTGGTGGTGTTGACCTCACGGTAAGAGTACTCACCACTGGTTACTGGCCCACCCAGTCGGCGACGCCCAAATGCAACATCCCCCCATCGCCCAGGCATGCTTTTGAGGTGTTCAGGAGGTAGGTCTGTCAGCTGCAGGGAGCCACAGGAATTAAGTGCTAAGATGCCAGTCACTGGCTGTCCTCTGCACTCATAGTATATAGTATTTAATTGAGAAGTGAACCCTAAGGTGACCGTGTTCGTGCCATCCACAGGTTCTACCTAGCCAAGCACAGTGGTCGACAGCTCACACTCCAGCATCATATGGGCTCAGCAGACCTCAACGCAACATTTTATGGGCCAATCAAAAAGGTGGGAAGCCCTCATTCTTAGGCAGCGTTGCATTTATCCTGCATTTTGCAGCTTATCTGAGTAGGTTCTACTGTTGTTGGTGTTGGTACCTGTCCATAATAATGTCCAGTAATAATGTATCTTTCCACAGGAGGATGGTTCAGAGGTGGGTGTGGGCGGTGCCCAGGTGACCGGCTCCAACACCAGAAAACACATTCTTCAGGTCTCCACCTTCCAGATGACAATACTCATGCTCTTCAATAATAGGGAAAAGTGCACATTTGAGGTATGACTATGGTACCTCACTCACAGACTACAGGGTACATGTTCCACTTACTGCATGGCTAAATTTGTCACTGCTCCATGTCTCTTCACATCGGCACCCTTATAGGAAATTCAGCAAGAGACGGACATCCCCGAGCGGGAGCTGGTGCGGGCGTTACAGTCCCTGGCCTGCGGCAAGCCCACGCAACGTGTCCTCACCAAGGAGCCTAAATCCAAGGAGATTGAAAACGGCCATGTGTTCACTGTCAATGACCAGTTCACCTCCAAACTGCACAGAGTAAAGATTCAAACAGGTGTGCATTGTGGCTTTTGGGAAATTCCAGTATGAGATCAAGTCGAGGAAACATTAGGATGTAATTGTAATTGTCAACCTCGTCCCACTAATCAATATTTTGGTTTATACAGTTTTACTGTGCAAAAATTGTCACATCCTGTCAAAGAAAATTTTTTAAGCTGTTTAAAGCCAATCCTGCTCCAGGAGAGCTACCACCCTGCAATTTAACACACCTCATACAGGTAAGCAGGCCGTTCAGTTATATCTCAGTATTAGAATCAGTTGAATTTGAAGTTAAGCTGGTTCTCATACTGAGATATAACTGAAGGGCCTGATTATATATGTATCAGGTGTGTTAAATTAGGGCTGCACCTAAGCTCTGTAGGGTGGTAGCTCTCCTGGAGCAGGATTGGGCAGCCCGGATTTAGACAGTATTCTGTGGCACATCTTCTGCACATCACACCTCGAGCTTCAGTGTGCCATGATCTGACTCACACTGTGTGCACAGTTGCTGCTAAACAGGGGGAGTCTGACCCAGAAAGGAAGGAGACGCGGCAGAAGGTGGACGACGACCGGAAGCATGAAATCGAGGCCGCCATCGTACGCATAATGAAGTCCAGGAAGAAGATGCAGCACAATGTATTAGTAGCAGAGGTGAGCGTAGAAGATTATAGGGGCAGCGAGGGGTTATGGGGGCAGTTATAGAGGGGCTGCGGGATCTGGAACAAGATATGAGGGAGTGTGGACAAATGGAGGCTTTATAGATCTCAAAGGAAATCTGTAGCAGGTGCAGCAGTAAATAATAGTGGACCATGAAAGACAAAATACAGCCGTGGAAAAAATTGAGACCGCTCTATATTTTCCAAACAATTCTGCATTGTTAAATCCTGGTTTAGTCGTAGTTTTGTTGGCAGAAGGCTATGTTGAGCAGCAGGTAACTTCCAGGTTCAAAATTTCTAAGACTGAAGTACACTAGATTTGGTTAAGCAGGAGACAATGGGAATGACCAGAAATCCGGCCAGGTAGATGGTAGAAGAGAGATTCTAATGCCAGAGATGACTGTTAACTTAGACAGTTTCTCATGAATCGTAGGATGACATCAAGTGACCTTCAAAAGGAATAGGAAACATTAAGTGCAGGTGTGAAGTGCACTGCTAGGACAGTTCGTATCAGTATCCTAAAAGCAGGACTGAAGTCCCATAAAGCAAGGAAGAAGCCCTTCATTAATGAGAAACAGGGAAGAACCAGGCTGTAGTTTGCAAAAAAAAAAAAATTATTCACAGACGCACACCCATTAACTTAATTTTTTCAATGGCTGTATATATATAAATGACTAGAAAAGGCAATCAACCAATAAATGTAATGTGCAAAAGCAGGGTGTGCAAATGACCAGTAAATTTTTAGTGCAGTGTTTTTAAGGTGGTCAGGAGGGCAATGTGCGTACTCGCTGGATTGGCTGATCTGGCTGCCCTGTCTATCGTGTGTCACAGGTGACCCAGCAGCTGCGTGCACGGTTCCTGCCCAGCCCCGTGGTAATTAAGAAGCGCATTGAAGGACTGATCGAGAGAGAGTACTTGGCACGGACACCGGAGGACCGCAAAGTATACACTTACGTAGCATAATCACTTCAGGTGGCACGGAAGAGCCTGCTCCGGCGAAAGTCAGGATGAGCGTTTCAGCGGACTGGTTCTTTGCATGGACAGAGAAAATCCTTTTAACTAAAGATACAAGGAAGCTGAATCCTTCTCCATTTAAAAAAAGGTTACAAAAAAAGTTAAATAAAATCCAGACATCTATTAAGTGTTCTATATAATTTAAATTGGGCTTCTGTTCCCTGTATTTCAACATGGGTGGACCCGGGTTCCGGCTTATCACTGTTTTTCCCTTGTACAACATCAAAAACAGCTCCTCGGGACAAATGTGAATGCAACTCCTTTTTTCAATATTGTATAAAAAAAGCAAACATGAATTGCTTTAAAGACTAATAAAATTGTTGAAATCTCTCTCCCGGGTTTTAATGTTCATGTAAATGTATTTTTTTGTGCTCAATAGCACAACCTGCTGGTCGAATGGAAAATGGCCTTTAAATCTGGTTTGCTGTTGGATCCTAGTGAGAGTGTTTTAATTCTGGGATTGTGGAGGCAGAGGACACTTGCGTAGCATGCGATGGTTGAACGAATAGAGTAATTTACACAACCTCTAAAATTATATATAATTTTATTTTTGTTTTGTTGTTGTTGGGGCATACTGTTAATTTTATTTCCCATTGTTTCCTCCTTTTGCTCCTGGTCTTCCAGATGCAGTTCAGTGGGATTAGGTTTTCTCGGGTGTTTAAAAAAGGAACCTCAGATTAACAGTGTTTTAATGTGTATAAATGTAAAATATATTGTACTCACTACTTTAAATGGATTGTACAAGGCCTTGTCTTCATCATATTAAATGTAGAAAAATGAAGAATGATCTGTTGATCTTTTTTTCACCTTTTGCAGAAAGGAGCGGTTGGGAAACCACGTTAAATATTTAGCCATGATTGAAGCTATGCTTGTTTTTGCCACTGGCCGGAGGAGGGATGTTGAGTGTTTACTGTGTGAACATTGTTTCTGAAACAAAACTGTTCGCCTTGCGCTGATGTTTGTTCGCCTGCTCGTTCTGGAGCACTGTGCTGACAGATGGGTTTGCCTGAAAAGGCAGAACTATTGTGGATTTCGCTCTTAAACATCAGTTCTGTAGCCTGTTGTCCGTTTCTTTGTATGTTTTTATGATTATGATGTGAGTCTATCTTTCCTGGATTTTTGTGCTTTTTTTGCACCTGAATGTTTCTCAAAGTATTTCACAAGCTGGCCAGTTAGTCTTTTCCACAAGTTAATCGCTGTGTGTTACAAGTAGTTCGATGTTCACCCATGAGCCAAAACATTATAACCACCTCCGCCCCATGAGCCTTGTCGTTTTGGAGGTGCTTCGATCCAGTCGTCTGGCCATAATGATTTGACCCTTATGACAGTCACTCAGATCTGTACTCCTGCCCATTTCTTCTGCATTCAACATGCCTAGTATGAGTTTAGAATGTTAGCTCAGTGTCTCATATATCCCTGAACCTCAGATTAACAGTATTTTAATGTGCATAAACTGAATATGCACTGGTTTTACTAGATGGTCACCATTTTTCACTTCATGTGCGGGTGGTTGTAATGTTTTGACTCGGTGTATGTATATATATATATATGTGTGTGTGTTACTTTTAGCCAAAATGGAAACGGCTAAAACTAGAATAACAATTTTGGAGTCTTAAGAGATTTGCAACAATGGTGACAGTCAGGCTTCTCTTTTTCTAGGTGTGGGTTTGTGCTGAGACTAAACCTTCGCTTTGGGTGCTATCTGTTTGTCTTTCCCTTGTTTCATTGAGCTGTTAGTTGAGTAAATCAGATCGAACAGATAAAAAACATTTTTAAATCATTTTTATTGTATTTAAATTAACCATTTGTCAATCTCATATGCATTCAGGGTAGCAAAATGGCAACATTTATTTCCTTCTTTCATCAGCAGCAGGCATGGCAGTAGTTCTGATTTATTTTCTAGCAGGATATTTTCAAACATCATAGCATTATTGTAGTTTTTGAGTTCTCCCTATTCCAACAGTGCAGGCTACGTGCCCCTAGAACTGAAGCGTAACACTGGCACTGTCGAATGATGCCACAAAATGCTGGTGTAAACAGAACAGAGGCCCTCCCCTTTACAATGAGGAACATTCAGCCCACCACATATGTACCATTCATCTGCAGTCTCGAGGACAAAATGTAGGCAGGTCTCTGAGAGTGAAGTCTACAGAATTCTGGATGAGAAGATAAAGCTCCTTAACTGTCTGTAGTCTGCATTCCCCTTCATTGCCAAGGGTGTGCATATATTCCATGTACATTCAGCTGCTGTTCATGAAGGAATTGAGATGGTCAGGTATAGCAGATTCGTGCTTTTTACGTTCTAGGTGTGCCAGAACGTTTGCTTGAATGCTGTGGAGTAGGACAATGGCACAGGGGATTTTTGAGATCTAATTTGTCTGGAGGTATAATTATCAAATACACTGCACTCCTTCCTCTCCCATATCATACCAACACCGGTCTGGGTTTATTGCCTGTATTTTGGTCATGAGGAAGCAAAGGTCCAGCCAGTTGGGCTGAGTTAAGTTGTTTCAGTCCAAGAGAGTGCTTTGGAAAAATCAGTTTAGTTTTTAATATGGGCACTATAACTAGTATCGTAGACCAAGTAAGCATAGGTTAATATCATTGGGGTGGTCAAACAGGAGAGACTACAGTTCTTTTCAAGTTAATACTGGGATTTGGGCTCTTAATGAACTAGTCAAGTACACACAGAACTTGTTTGCCAGATCAGTCAGCGAGCCTGAATTGACTTTGATAACTCCTCAAGCCGGGTCATGAATTTCTGCTCCTGTTCAGGAGATGTATGGGTCCAGGCCAAGGGGAGGTGGGTTGAAACTGGTCTTCGATCTACAAAATACAGGAGAATGCTTCATTTAGAGTCCTCCTGTAAGCATGGGTGTTCTCTCCGATTCTGGCCGTTTGAAGGAGCGAAGCTGATTACCTTGAAAGAAGCAGCCGCTCGGCAAAGTGACAGTGGCTTGGGAGACGCTCAGCCACGCTACCGTGTCGGCGCCCTGCTCCGCACTGCGCAGCTTCTCTCGCATGGCACGGTGGAACTCTGGCATCGCCATGGCAATTGCTGGTAATGAATCCCAAGGAGACGGTGCAAACAAGTGTACAAACATTAGTAATAACCATTTCTCCAGTCCACAGGCCTGCCATCAGCCTTTGGATATAGGGAATGGGATTCAGGAACTGGATGATGCTATATGTGAATGTATTTAATTTTTTTTTTAAACTGCCCTCTATACCTGGGGTATCAGCCCATCCGGGATGCATGGTGGAGAAGTGGATGTTGGGATGAGCCTTTGCCCATTGTTCGGTCATCACCACCTGCTGCCTCTTGGTCTGCGCGTAGACCATAGTCCCGTCAAAGTGGTCATTTTCTGACTGCAGATCATCGCTCTGGAGCTTCTGAACCAGCATTCCTCCCGAAGATACTGTGATCTAGGTTTTTCAAGTTGGGGGGAGGGGGTTGTGGAGGGTTACAGAATATCTGAAGTATTTGAAATTTATTTAAATGGAAGAACTGATTTAGAAAACTGCTGTGCATTTAACTATGTACATACCACTCTGGGATCACTGCTTTTCTCTAATAAGGGAATCAAACTCTTGGTTAAAATGTAAACCCCTAAAGAAGAGGGAGAGACCTTTAGACCTTTGTGTACTGAATACACAACAAGCAGCTGAGAACAAAAGAGACTATATGAGTAATCAGATTTATCTACATGTATTAATTTGTCATCTGCATTTGTACTAAGTGACATTGCAGATTGTACTTCATCGCCACTGATGACAAGGCTCTTACCCAGAGTGTTTGTTGCAAAGTTCCTTTCCAAGCCCTCGGAGTTTACCTCTCTTTGTTTCAACATGCAGCCCGCATTGTTGATCTGCAATAGATATCGTTTCTCCATTTATTTTGCATTCTGCACACACACAATGCAGCTATATCCTACATGAATTGACAGGTCAGTCAGCGGTATGTGAAGATTAAGCATGTCAAATAAACTTGTCCTTATCCATTAATTTTATTTTAACTTTCTTAAAGCTTGTTTGCATCATTAGTGGTGATGTCATACTGATTTAATTTCTAAGCCAGCAAGCTGCTAATGTGTGTGAGCAGTAGGATGCTGGACTAGAATTATAGTTCAGTTATATTTGTAGACACTGTTTCTGTAAAGCAACATACAATTGAGAAAACAGAGACAGAATCCTTGGAGTTAAGGATCTTGCTCAAGCACCCATTGGTGATGCTACCAGCTCTGGGTTTTGAGCCGGTGATCTTCTGATTGCAAGCACAGCATCCTAATCCCCTGAGCTGCATGCTGCCCCCCAGCTAGAAGGCTTACAATAATGTTAGATTAGAGGTAGAGCTGTGTCTGGGCCTACCAGCACGTTCAGCTGCTTGTACTTTTTCTTGAAGCCCTCTGCAAATTCCAGAACTTTCTGCATTTCAGACATGTCCAAGAGATGTACATAAATTTCCTTAAAGAGAAATATGAAATATTGTTTAAATCAGAAAACCATACTTATTTGAAGGTCAAATATAAAACTCACCGATGGATGTCAAGTGGTTGTTTTCATGTGATGTTTGAATCAGCTCACGTGACAATATTATATTTGGGTCCTCTATGAACTGGCGTTTACCTTGTTTCCTGTCTCCTTCACAATGTCTGCTTTGGCCTTCTCTGCTTTTTCCTTGTTCCTACACACCATGTGGATCGTACCCCCTGTTAAACAAAAGGAGAACAACCAATGACTCAAGAATGCGCCTGATGTTTAGAAGAGAGTATAGAATAATTACAAGGAGAAATTAAATTCTTGACCTGAAAACTTCTTGTGCCATACACGCCCCCCCCCCTCCCCAAACACCAAACCTTTCTTGGCAATGGCAAGAGCCGTGGCCTTTCCAATCCCGCTGCCGGCTCCTGTGATCATGAAGGTTCGTCCTGCTACTGAGACCTCCATGTCCTTATCCACAAAGTGCTTGGAAGCTGCTTCAAAGCCATTCCTGTAGCACACATTCAGGTATTCAGGTTCATGGACATTGCCAATCAAAATCCAGTAGTTCTGATAGGAAAACACAAAAGGAATCCCCCCCCCCCCACCCCCCCCCCAAAAATTTACAACAATTTAAAAAAAAAAGCCCCGGAAAAAAAATTTGTGTGTGGTTACAATTAAAAAGCCCACCCCAAAAAGTATTTTTTTTGCACAAAAAACAC
>JAODJX010000047.1:17851791-17869373 GCA_026776945.1 Isichthys henryi | reverse complement strand
TTAACTAATTTTCGCTGACATATAAAGTGTTGTTGGTTGAAACTTTTCACATGCCACCAGAAAATAGTTTTTTTGAGGAACAAAAACGCCCCCAATATATTTGCATTACCCCATGAAATAACATTACAGATTATAAAAGTATGTGTTCACCAGGATTGTTGTTGTGTTTTCCTAATGTACTTCCACCTACAACATTTTGATCCACTTCCAAAATATTTAATATTTCGTGGTTTACACTCAAACTGTGTATTAAAATCACTTTATCCCTGTAAAAAATGCGCATGTGAGATATTGCGGTACGCTCACATTTATGAATAACTGTATGCATGTGTGGTGATTATTAGATTAAAGCACTACGTCAAAAATGAAACGCTGAGTTGAACTGATGAAATTTAGCTTCTTCAATGGTCAAAAAGCAGAAAATGGTGGGATGCTTATGGTCCCATCTACTGCAGCGTCACCAGTTACATGAGATCATAAGAAGGAACAAAAACAAAACACTTTAGTTTGCAGATAACAACGGATCAAGGCCGTGCGATTGGCGACAAGCGGCCCTCTCAATGCCGGTATTGTCTGTCGCTCCTTGTGACTGCAGCAGTGGTTGGATGAGCGCCTTGGATTATTCCCGGTAAATGAGCGCTCTGTTCCGGGCGTTGTTTTCGCCGCCCGATTTGAATTGATTAGGTAAAGAATACTTAAGAGAAATTAATTTCATTGCACGCTTTTAGTATTGGAATGTAGGCATAAGTTTAAAGGGGATATAGAAAATGTAGGGATGGAGTGATCTGATGCAATGTCAGAATGTTTAATGTTAAATAAACGCATAAATCAATAAAACTCACTACAATAAAGCGAGACCATGTAAAAACAGAATTTTAATATTTTAACCAACTTTGCAGCAGCACCAATAATCCCCGGGACAGCATATGTAATGTACTTGAAACAAAGTTCAGAATTATAAATTCCGTTTTCTACTCCAAGACAATGCATTGAAGAATAAAACAAAACGTTTAACGCCTAACTGCAATATAGAGCAAATCTTTCACAATCAAACGTGAAAACCAGCCAAATTGCCAGAATGCAAAACATATTAAAGTGAATTTATTCCTACCTGGTATATTCATTAATTCCCTTTAAGAACCAGACGATATTCCGATATACAGACATTGCTGACCAGTCCTCCTTTGACTTACACGCGCTCTAACTGTTATGAGCGAGTTCACTTGTCACCCCTTGAGGTTTCTTTTCGTGCGTTACATGCTGCCATCTAGCGGTTGCCGTTATATCTAAAGCCGGGAAAGGGCAGAGAGTTTTAGCTCCTTACGCTGTTAGCCTACATTACCACGCGTTTTGAAATAAAAAGAACCATGGATGATAATTAAATTACTTTAAAGTGGGTCTGTTTCCGCTGAACAATTTAAGTAATGAATCTGCTTATTATTGTAAAAACCAGGGCATTTGAGAGTGTAATACGATATTATTAATTATTAGTATCATTATTGTCGCTGCGTTTATTTAGCAGACATTATTAGGCATTACTACTCTTTTATCTATCCATTTCCCAATAACTAAAACGGGGTAACGTAGGGTACAAGGCAGGAAATACACAAGCGCAACCTACGGCTCTTTAGAAAGACTTCACTTATCCGAATGTTTCCACACTGTGGGAGGAAACCTTGCAAACTCCACACACGCAAAGCCGAGTGTGGGATTTTTGCAACATAATATATATTAAATTGTCATATGTTACAATATATTGTTATGATTAGGCCTGTATATCTTATATTGCACTTATATTGTCTTGCCCTGTATTGTACTGCTGTTTGTCTTGTTCCTCATGTCCCCGCCTTAGAACTAATCATGCCAATATTAAATTGTTTTTGTGTTTGGCTAATATCTATTAAGAACAGTGACCCTTAGTGCTTGACAACTAACACCCATCGAAAGAAAAGGCCGTAACCAGCAGAGCGCTTCCCCAGGTATGAGGCAAATGCGCCAATCCAGCCCGTCTGCTTTAGACACGCAAGCAGCGAGTTTCCCAGACAGGGGCGGAGTTTCGGAACTTTCTGTTCGGAGAATTCTGGGAAAAGCAGATATGAACCCGTCTAAGAGAGTCAACCTATGCGAAATAACACTCTGATTTCGGATAATCTTTTAATATACTTTTATCAGTACGACAGAGGCATTATTTCCGAATATGGTAAGTCAGTCGGGGCTTTTGTACTAAAGGGGTATTACACCCTACTGCGCGTTGTAATTTTGCGTATTTAAATAGTCAACACCATACCTACACCTGTTTCCAACAGGTGACAATTGTGTTTTTCCTTCGGAAGTTTGATGGAGTTACTTATTTTATTTTGTGCGCTGCCGTAATTAAGTTGTCTTTCAGATAGTAAACGTAGATGTTGGCGATGAGAATGCAGATTATTTTCTTTCTATTTGCATATACTCATACCGATCAAGCAAAGTTCTCAGTCTGCCTGAACAGGTTTTCTCTACGTCACCATTCAGCTTGTACTTATGTGACGGTTCCAATCTGGTTTTTACTTATTTTGAGATGCCTTTTACCAATACATTTTATAACGGCCAAAATGTAAGTGACTTTTAATTATCTCCTCGATTTATTGTTGGAGCCATTTACGCGTACAGACATGTATTTTGTAAACATTAAGTTATACCGGGGAATGGCCACTGCTGTTCCTGTAGAGCAGTATAAATAGGCCTACGTTGATTTACTTGTTCGAATTTTGAGTTAATACATTTATATGACATATTTGACATGGAAAGAGACTTAGTTTCAATGTGGGCTGGTAATTTGGGCCTTTGAAACAATGCACAATAAGGCACATCCGAAGTGGGAAGTATGCCCAGAAATGCCTGGTTCTTCAAACGTCCAAATTCTGCAGGCAGCACAACAATCGGAGGAAGGAGTAGGGATCTTAGTTTAGATCATTGACTTCTCATCGATCGCCTAGTTTAAACAAGAACTGGAAACTTAATCAATAATACTTCAGTTTTAGAATTGTTGGGCCTATGAAACACTCTTCCCCCACGGCAGAATCTGAGTCTTCAAACACCACACACCACATTATGGCTTTCAAAAGATTTCCCTAAAGATTATGGAAGTCATCAGAAAACAAGGCTTTGAAGCTTGGTATAATCATTCGATTGATGGTCCTCAATTAAGTCTCATGCCAGCTTAATGACCACAGTCTAGATATTGGTAGCAAGCCATGGTTCAATGTCAGAAACGTGAAGGCTGCCATGGTTGCTCTCCCAGAAGCCTTATCTGTTTATGTGTGTACTTCCTGCCCCTCAGATGCGCTTCCTGTTGCTCTTCAGCCGGCAGGGAAAGCTGCGACTTCAGAAGTGGTTTACACCGCTTGTGGATCGGGAGAGGAAAAAAGTGGTCCGTGACATGACCCTAATGGTGTTGGCCCGCCCACCTCGCTCCTGCAACTTCCTGCACTGGAAGGACCTGAAAATTGTCTACAAGAGGTGTCTAAACCTCTCAGTCTTTGCAATGACCAATGGATGCCCTTTTCTCTGCTAGACAGAATCCACAGAGTGCCCTGTTCTAACAGCTGTTCTAAAAGCATACAGCAGTGCCCCCCGCGTATCCGTGGTTGGTATATTCCAAGACCTGTTGTGCATAGCAGAAACCGCAGATAACAGCGTGCTAACTGTGGACTCCATATGTAGCGTGAATGTTGTGTACTTGCATATGGAAACTGTTAACTTACACACAGTAAGACATTGGCAACATTAAATACAGTTATAAAAGTACGTTGTAGTTATACAGTACTGTACTTTCTCGAATAAAAGGGATTCTGACGTTTTTTGGTTAATTCTCAAGAGATGATATAACAATGAAAAATTATATATCAAAGGGTGATGGAGCAATGAAAATCAAGTTATTTTATACCCCTCAAAGACATTGAAACATTGAACATTGAAAAAAGTTACACATTTAAATTTTTTTTGGACTGCTATAAACCATCGATAGGCTTAGCTGAAGTTACTGCAACTATGGGCATGGGGACTACTGTATATTTGATAGCTGTGCTAGCCAGTCTAGGCAGCTAATTGAACTTATAATGATTGCTGGCTGCAGAGTGGGTATACTAGCCTGGGTTAATGAGTACTTGTCTGTGGATTTACACCACTCTTTTAAGTAGGGGTCTTTGCTGCAGGTGTACTAACACTACCATGCAGTAGTGGTTATGTACAGTGGACATATGGAGTTAAAACGCCAGGTTTTTGTGATGCAAAAAAAAGACATCAAGATGTATCATTTTTCAACCTTTCCCACCTTATGTTTAATGTGACCTATAGCCTGTACACAACTGAATAACAAGAAAGACTCTTAGGGGGAAAGTATAAGAAATAGAAAGTATACAGTAAGTTGGTTGCATAAGTGTGCACCCCCTTAAACTTGTTGAAGCACCGTTTGATTTAATTACAGCATTCAGCCTTTTTCGGTAGGAGTCTATCAGCACGTCACATCTTTCCTTGGCCATATTTGCCCATTTGTCCTTGCAAAATTGTACCAAATCTGTCAGATTGCGAGGGCGTCTTCTGTGCACAGCTCTCTTCTGGTCACCCCGCAGTTCTGGGCTCTGGTTGGGCTATTCCAAAACTTTAATTTGCTTTTGGTGAAGCCAAATCTTTTGTTGATTTGGATGTATGCTTGGCGTCATTGTCATTCTGAAAGGTAAAATTCCTGTTCATCTTCAGCTTTCTAGGAGACACCTGAAGGTTTTGGGCCAAAATTGACTGGTATTTGTAACTGTTCATAATTCCCTTCACCTTGACAAAAGCCCCAGTTCCAGCTGAAGAAAAACAACCCCAAGAATGATGCTGCCACCACTGTGCTTCACCAAGGGCATGGTCTTGTTTTGGTGATGCAGTGATGTTTTTGTGCTAAACGTACCTTTTGGAATCGTGGCCAAAAAAAACTTGGTTTCATCAGACCATAAGACATTCTCCCACATGGTTTTGGAAGACAATGTATTTTTTTTTTTTGCAAAATTTAGCTGGGCCTGGATGTTTTTCTTTGTGAAAAACAAGGCTTCCGTCTTGTGACCCTACCCCATAGTCCAGACATATGGAGAATATGGGAAATGGTTGTCACATGTAGTACACAACCAGTACTTGCCAGAAATTCCTGCTGCTCCTTCAGTGTTGCCTTAGGCCTTTTGGAAGTTTCCCTGACTAGTTTTCGTCTTGCCTTTTCATCAATTTTCGAGGGAAAATTATCTTCTCTGAAACGTCAGCATTGTCGCATATGTTCTCCACTTCTTGATGGCTGAGTTCCATGGTATATCTAATGCCATGGAATTTTTTTGTACTCTTCTGATTAATAACTTTCAACAATGAGATTCCTTAGATGCTCTGTAAACTCTCTGTAAACCATGGCTTTTGTTGTAGGATGCAACTGAGTAAATGTCAGGAAAATCCTACTAGAACAGCTGAACTTTATTTGAAGTTAATCAGAGTCACTTTAATTAATGGAAAGTGTGTACTCAAAAAGAACGAATACTGTAATTTAATCAAAATGTGCTTCAACAAAGTATTAGTTTAAGAGAGTGCACACTTATGCAACCAGCTTATTGTACATTTTTTATATTTTATATTTTTCCCCAACAGATTTGTTTTTCAACTAAATTGTACAGGTTATAGGTCACATTAAAGATGGGAAAAGTTTTTAAATGTTTTATCGTGGTCTCATTTTTTTACATTACAAAACCTGGGTGTGTACACTTTTTTATATCCACTGTAGATCTGCCATTTCATTGGTGAAAAGCAGACTAGCATATCCTACATGCAGCCAATAGGATGGGAGAAATTGACCAGTACTAACCCTAACCCTCCTAACTGCAGGTATGCCAGCCTATATTTCTGTTGTGGCCTTGAGGACCAGGATAATGAGCTTTTGGCTCTAGAAGTTCTGCACCGATATGTGGAGCTGCTGGATAAGTACTTCGGCAACGTAAGAGCTACGTATTTGACAGTCCGTACATTTTATGCTGGCCTGTTCAGAAATCTTCTCATTTTCATTTAGATTTTTGGTACGTTTGCTTTGCAGGTCTGTGAACTGGATATTATCTTCAACTTTGAGAAAGCGTATTTCATCCTGGATGAGTTCCTGCTGGGTGGGGAGGTGCAGGAGACCTCTAAGGTGACTGTGGCTAAGTCCATTGAGGCATCAGACATGCTACAGGAGGTGAGACCTTTGCATCACCGTGTGAGCAGCTGATGGACATAGCAGCACATTACTCCACATCCACATTTCTGCATCTCATCTCTTGTTTACTGTTGTCATATTGTCATATATTTTGTGAATTTATTGACAATATGCAGTTACATGTATTACTTAGTTTTGTAATATTTTAGATTTACGAGTGTCAGTGTGGCTCAGTGTATAGCACTGTTCCCATCTCCATCTCCAGGGTTTGGGCTTTGATTTAGTGACTCCATGTGCAGAGTTTGTATGTCTTCCTCCTGTCACGTGGGTTTCCTTTGTCTGTTTCTAGTTTCCCCCTGCAATTCAAAGATATGTAGGTGGGCTAAATGTTGTTTCTATATTTTCTGTCTGTCTGTATGTCTGTCTGTTAACTTTTTGTTTATCTGTCCACTTTCCATGTACCTGACTGTGCGCTTTGTATGTCTGGCACTCTCTCTCTGCCTCTCTCTGCAATGGACTAGCATCCTGTCAAGAATGTACCCCTACCTTACACTTCCGGCTCCCTGGGATAGGCTCCAGACCCTCGCATTTCCCTGTCCAAGATGGGTGGTTGTGGATGGATGTTATAAATATACCTCATTGCCACCCCTTTCCATCATTTGCTTACTGAAGCTGGTAACAGATGGCATGAGCTGACACTGGGTGGCTTTCTTCTTCTGCAGACTATGGAAGAGTACATGAGCAAGCCTGCATTCTGATGAATTGCCCGCAAGCAGAAAAATGAACTGGAAAATCATGCTGGTCAACCAGGCTGTCATATATTGTATAATTTTTGTGCCACAGTGTCTGATGTGGGGAAACTTTGCTTAATTTGGACTGCAGATGCAAAGTGGAAGTTCGTGTCTCACTGTCAAGAACATTTTTATTCACCTCAGTTCAGCCCAATGTGTGTGATGAATTCTTCTCCCT
This sequence comes from Isichthys henryi, assembly GCA_026776945.1. Lineage (NCBI taxonomy): Eukaryota > Metazoa > Chordata > Actinopteri > Osteoglossiformes > Mormyridae > Isichthys > Isichthys henryi. The sequence goes on along the minus strand of JAODJX010000047.1, from coordinate 17,862,217 downwards.
GAATATGAGTGATCAACTACACTATGAGGCCAAATGCTGGTTCTTTGAAGCAGGACAGTAGTTTTAATGAAGTCTGTTTTATATATATATGCATACGATGCTCTGGAAATAGTAGGAAATATGCAAATTATTTTAGGAACATCTTAAATCAGTATACAAATCTTTTCTGGAGTCCTTTTGAATGAAGTTGTTCTGCAGGTGCAAATGTAGTTGCAATATGGTTTGGGGTTTTGTAATTAATTGTTTTTAATATTAAATAAGCTTAACATTAAGTGTGTCAGTGTTGGGTTTGACTTTAGGTATCATTATATATGAAGCTTTAAATCCTGTTAATGTGATTAGTAGTTTTTCCCTTCAGATTGTAGGACATTTCAAAAACCTTTTTTAAGTGCTCTGAAAAACTGTAAATGTAAAACAATTTGTGGAGGGGTTGTTGCAAATGACATGTTTCTGCCCTCGTCAGTGTTTCAAATCAGATCATCGTCCTCAGTAAGAAGAAAATACCACTTAACATTTTATTAACCTTGAATAGTTTATACTTTATTGAACACACATGATATTCAGTTGTAAGAAAAATAAAGCTGGACAGATTATATCCAACACTTTTGCATCTTTTCCCAACCTCTGAATCAGGAATCATTGGCTTGTAACTATCAGAAATACACTTCACAATGTCAGACATCACAAGGAGTAAAATCTGTCCTTGATACACAAAATTTGAATATTTTTAATGTACAAATTATGCAACAAGGTGAATTACTTTGATAATTCCTTTTTCCCACTCAGTATTGTTTTTCATTAATTAAACATCATTACATGCGTTTCTGCTACATCCCCCTGACTGTTTTATCATAAAGACTCTTCAGTTGTTTCTCTGACTTTGGGATTAAATAGCTCATCTCTAATAACCTATCATCATCATGGGCTTGTGCATTTGGTGCCTGGACAGTGTATTTTGTGGGTTTTCGTGTTTTCAACAATGAGCTTTTTTCATTTTCTGGCTGGTCAAAGTAATCCTTTAAGGCTGATTCATACGCCCCGTAGTTAAGATGCTCTTGTGGTTTTGGGGTGTGTTGGTCAGTCTTTTGCGCAATCTGCTTGGAGTTCTGGGCTAACATTTTGGCAGCAAGAAAATTTACCAGATCTTCATCTACATTACCATCATAATTATCTTTTCCCTTGTAGGGCTTGGGTGGGATGTAGAGTAGTCTGCCACTAGGGGGAGCATATCTTGAAGGCAAATCCCTAAACTGGCCTTGCTCTTCAAAATGCTCTGCATTCTGCCGTTCTGGGCTCTCCAGTCCTAGGATGCCAAGAATGTCTTCTACATGTGAGTTATCTGGAGTTTTCTCTTGCTTTTTTGGAAACCCTGTTTTAAAGATGTTGGTTTCTGGCCTTTTTCCCCCATTGTAGGATACAATTCTGGCTAATTTTTCTTCATCTGTAAGCAGTGGTTCACGTTCTATCTCGGATTTTGGCATTTTGTCATCTTTGGTCACCTTCCCATCCATCACCATCTCTATTAGGTCCTCAGGACGGATTTGTAGTTTTTGTGAGATTTCCATCAGTTTGTAAATTACAATGGGGTCCAATTTCTGCAGTAGTTGAGCTATCCTCCTTTTGCTGTTCTGTTCCTCATCTCTCTTCTCCTCAGTTTGTGGCGTTTTATGTAAGATTTTCAAACGGTACTCATCCAGGAGTTTACTGAGATCATCTTGGTCTTCTTGGTTTCCATATGTAGGCTGCGTTGATTGCTTAGAGTTACCACCATTGCTATGGTTGTCTTCCAAGCTTCTGTCAAACTCCTCTCGGCTGTCATTGACCACCTCTTCCATCTCCATCCTCTCCTCCATAGGAATCCACTGCTCAACCCCAATTCCATCTTTGTAAGGCACATCCCTTATGCTGACAGAATTTCCCTGGTTGCTCCAGTCAAGTGTCTGGTCTTGTCCAAGGTTCTGGTGTTTGATCTTCTCCAGCTCCTCAAACACAGATTGTAGGTTGGCCAGACTTTGTGGGGTGTACTGTAGTTCCGCAGCTTCATTTGCACGCTTGGAGGCACTTCCCTGGGGTTCTTCGTCCTCAAACATGAGCCCGTATTTCTCTGGAGGCTTAGGGTAGTCAGCATAATCTTCTATGTCACCCAGCATTGATTGCTCGCCATCTCCCATGTTTTCTCTGTTCTTGGGGGTGTAATGGAGTTTGGGCAACGTCGCCTTGGGCTCTACCCTGCTCTGTGGCAGGTTCCTCAGCAAGGCATTCAGCCATTGCTGGTCCTTGCTGTCCTGACCTTCACCACCATCCAGGAGTTCTCTTGCGTCATCTTCTGTAATCGGCTCCTCTCCAGCCTGCTGCCGGAGGTTCTGGATGTACTGTAATGCTTTGAGCATGTTGGCGCTGGGAGTAAAGTAGGGGTTGAAGTGTCTAGACTCCCCTATCCCACCATGCATGGAGGCACCCTGGACCCAGGGCTGCAGAAAGACAGAGAGCAGGACAGCTATTCCTGCCACTGAAAGCTTGGGAATGGACATCTTAATGTCACCTGAAAATTACAAGGAAAATCATTAGAATTCTCAATTATCAACTGCTTTCTCCCAGAATGGAATGGAATAGTTACACTTTACTCATTCACATGGGGTTTTGCAAACCTCATCTTGCTCTCAATGATACACAATTGACAATCTGTCACTACCACATTTTTTTAAACAAAAAAAGACAATATAGAATAGTCAGAAATACATATTTATATGCATTTGCCCCTTGTTTCCTTGAGATTGTATGTACGTAAGACTATCAAGTTATAAAGGAATTGTCAATGGTGCAAACGTTTTTCATACCCAGTTTATCTCAGAATGTGTTCTGCGCTAGCTGTTTAAAACGTATATTTAAATATACGAAGCAAAACTATTTTAAACAGCATTTGTAAATTAGGATCTGAATTAAAAAGAAAAGAAACTAGACGCAGTACAGGCGATTTTAAGGATACCTACAAAGGATACCTCAGACACCTTTCACTCGATTTTAATTAGTTGCTTAAAACTAACGCTCGATACCAGTAATTACACATGAATTACAACCTGATGAATCGATAAGCCGTATAAGTAGACTAATTACAGTTCAACAACTGGCAGCATCTTTTAAAAATAGTCTTATTTTGTTTAATATATTGGAAACCTTGGCTGTATTTACACAAAACAGAGCAAATGACGAAATGTTTACTCTGAGGCGACGAAACGATGCACGGACCCGATGTTAAATATTTGGTTCAGTCCATCTAATATTTGAAAACCACTATTCACTGAAATTAAAATAAATAGGAATATCGTTTATATAATTTATTATTTACTTTGTATGTATAGCTATCAACTTTCCGGTGGTAATATCTGAACAAGAAAAGAAAGCGCCACATCATCATTCTGCGAAACTGTACATCTGATCTCTTTTAATTTCAGCAAAATAACAAAAAAAAAACAAACAAAACAAAACAAATACGACCAAGAACACGTAAATAATTCCCTTCAGATAATAACAGACATAAAGGCAAGAACGCTCTTCATTGAAATCACACACACAATGATTTGTAATTTATTCATTGAATTATTTCTGTCTAAGCTTGTGACCAACGTTGCTCAATATTTTGCTATACTGCAAAAAAGTGACAATTTTATTCGTTTACACATTACAGTATTTCTTTTCTGTTGAGTTATTTCCATCTACTGCTGAATGACTCATTGGTTGTCAAGGAAACGGTGCGGCTAGTTGCAATTTACTAGGTTATTCGCCAAGATTTAAGAAAATTTTTAACATTGTGATAAATTATCCATCATTTGATGCATCGTGTCAGTTGGTCAGTTGTCATTCTCTTGGCAATCCAAGTTAAAATAAGTCATGCATCTAGTCTAATGAGAAAAACGCGAACTGAACAAGCATCAGGTTGTGGATTTGCAGTCGTCAACACATTAGAGTCTCTTAGAGCAATTTTGATCCTGTCACTCCTTTAAAAATTAAGCATTGCAAGGAAAACGCGTCCTTACCTTCGGAAGTGGCTCCGGCGAGAGTAGCTGTACCCTTCTGATTTTGGGTCGTGATCGGTGTTTTTTGCTGCCTTCAGGACCCGGACAGCTCCCAGTCATTTGAAGCGCCGCCTCGATCGTGCGTCACTGGGACACACGCAGTGCAGAGTCCGCACGTCCAACCTGTCTTGTCGTGATTCTGAACGGCCGAGCAGCAAATAATCTTGCAGTTGTGGTCAGATCAAATATCCCTACGCTTTAGGAATCACGGTTGCTTCGATAACAAATAATGATGTTGACAATAGACGTATTATCATAATGTCATCATTATTAAATTATTATTTGATATTCAGACCCGCTCAATTTTTTTCGCGTTCCATTTACTGTAAAGCGTCTCATCGTATGGTTTATCATGCAACGTATTTTGGGTTTCATAGGGAATGTTCTGTTGAGCGATCAGTTCAACCAACAAAACTCGATACTATATATGATTAACTTGCTAAAAGGGTTAATTTCTATTTGTTGTACCCATGACTAATATTAAATGTGCTGTTTATCTTCTAAAAAGCTTAGTCGATGGGGAATAGTACTATGAATAATTTGGAAATTTGTTTTGTGTGCATGCCTGCGCATCTTATTCATAAACCCAAAAACTGATTACAATTTATTTGTACATAATTGCACGTTATTCGTCAGATTTTAACATTTCCCAATAGCTGGCACATTCGTTTAAGTATTTTACCTCATTTAGTTATTGTATGGCTATTTTCACTGGCTATACAACAGTATGAGGGTAAAGAGGCCGCAAACATTATTATAAATCTAATACATTACTACTATCGACTTACTATGCATGCAGTTAACATACCTACTAACGTGCAGGCGAGAGATGGTTAATATTGTCGGCAGTGACTCAGATGCTATATCTGAAACACCGGCAGACATACTCGATGCACGAAGCATAACTAATCCCAGATTGCTGTCAAAGACATTGTAGTGAGTCTTACCATGAAAAGACCAGTTTATAATACATATTTTTGACAGAATGCAAAGAGCGCACAGTAAAGCATGGAAGTGTGCAAGCGTTGTGTCATACAAGTAAATTAATAATGATATCGTCTAATAAATATACCACTCCCCATTTATCAAAAATCTATATCCTTATTATATTGTTATTTAATTCATTTAATAATTTATGCTATTTTGGTAACAGATCTATACGACCATCTGGGGGATGCATATAAATAACATTAATTAATTGAAGTTAAAATGTAAATTATATTCGTCCTTATACTCCTAACATGAAAAAATATTTACACACACACACCAGATTATTACATGCATATCACATATCACCCAGCACCTGTTTCTGTCTTCAGACCTTTCCGTGTTTATATTTAGCCGTTTATGAGCTCCACACGTTCAGCCACCATTACCTGAAAAGGTGCCCCAGAACACTTGCAGTTTTAATGCTTCGAGATTTCTGTTTCAGTCTGAGTCTGTTATTACTACGTGTGTTGGAAACAGCTGAAAGGATAAACGAACACGCCTTGTGGAGGGAGACGTGAAAGCCAGAGGTAAGTGCCGCGCCAGTGGTGCTGACGTCAACACACCCCGGGATTTGGCCACGTACATTTTAAGGGAGGGGTGCAGCAGGAACCAAGAGATATGAAGTATTAAATGGCTGCCACTTTCGCTGCTGTTGTGTTACATGTAGAGTCTCCTTTTCTCAATTCAGGACCTGAAAATCATACTTCCAAGACGATGGCACCTATACGGGTCACTCCAAAGGCCGAGAAAATAAATAGGATGCTATATAAAAAATATGTCTTACCCCTCCCTCATGTACCGGACCCAAATAAACGTCCACAATAACCAAACGTTAACACCTCAGTTTGTGGAGGTCTTGTGACAGCTTTTTGTTACTAATATACATAAAATAATTTTGACTCTTTCTATGATATATCTTGTTACATTTCATATATTTACTTAATTTATTTTAACCTCCATTAGCGCCAAATGTTAGAAGTTTTCATTGTCTAACTCTATGCGTTCTAGGATTATCATGCACCCAAATAGCTGCATCTATTTTTGTTTAGCATGGCAGAGCACAGACATGATGGAGCACACAAAAGAATGTTTACAGAATCTGTTGTATTTCTGAGTCAGAGTTGGAAAATGTCAGACTCATATTGTGCTATTCATTAATGATGTGAGGTCTAAGGAGACCAGAATGTTATACGCCTGGTTGATATTGTTCAGGAATCAAGGAAACTAGGATGCTGCCTGCATGCCATGTCCAACCTAGAGGAGACCCCAGGGCAGATCCAGGACACACTGGAGAGATTATACACTATATTGTCAAAAGTATTAGGACACCTGCCTTTACACACACATGAACTTTAATCCCATTCTTAATACATAGGCTTTAATGTGGAGTTGGCCCACCCTTTGCAGCTATAACAGCTTAAACTCATCTGGGAAGGCTGTCCACAAGATGTGTGTTTATGGGAATTTTTGACCATTCTTCCAGAAGAGCATTTGTGAGGTCAGGCACTGATGTTGGATGAGAAGGCCAGTCTCTGCTCTAATTCATCCCAAAGGAGTTCTATGGGGTTGAGGTCAGGGTTCTGTGTAGGCCAGTCAAGTTCCTCCACACCAGACTCACTCATCCATGTCCTTATGGACCTTGCTTTGTGCACTGGTGCACAGTCATGTTGGAACAGGAAGAGGCCATCCCCAGTCTGTTTCCACAAAGTTGGGAGCATGAAATTGTCAAAATTGCTTCGAATGCTGCAGCATTAAGAGTTTCTATCACTGGAATTAAGGGGCCAAACCCAACCCCTGAAAAACAACTCTACCCCATAATATCCCCTTCCCCAAACTTTACACTTGGCACAATGCAGTCAGGCAAGTACCGTTCTCCTGGCAACCATTGAATCCAGACGCATCCATCAGATTCCCAGGCAGAGAAGTGTGATTAGTCAATCTAGAGAACACATCTCCACTGCTCTAGAGTCTAGTGACGGTATGCTTTACACCACTGCATCTGATGCTTTGCATTGCACTTGGTGACGTAAGGCCACGTAAACCCATTCCATGAAGTTCTCTATACACTGTTCTTGAGCTAATCTGAAGACCAGACAAAGTTTGGAGGTCTGTAGATATTGACTCTGCAGACAGTTGGCGACTTCTGCACACTGTACGCCTCAGCATGCGTTGTCCCCGATCTGTGATTTTACATGGCCTGCCACTTTGAGGCTGAGCTGTGTGTCCATTTTGTTATTATACCACTAACAGTTCAGGGGTGTCCCAATACTTTTGGCAGTACAGTGTATATATCGGCTAGCCTGGGAGCACCTTGGTATCTCACTGGTGGAGCTAAAGGAGGTAGCTGGTGAGAGAGAGTTCTGGGCAGCCCTGTTCAGATTGCTGTCCCACGACCGGACTCCAGATAAGCAGCAGAAAATGGATGGATGGATGCACTTATTTATTGTTATAAGTACTTATTCTTATATTGGACTATCTTGTCCTGTATTTCAGTCCTGTTTGTTTTATCCTTCCAATACCTGCCCCAACTGTGGCACAAAAATTCCACTTTATTGCCTGAATAACTGTAACAGTAATACTTCTGACAGACTCTGTAGTGACAGAGACGTTGTTTTCCCTGCTTTCTTTCTGTCCATTAGCGGATCCTTCACCTTAGCTTGGTCTGACTCAGGACCGCCCTTCCCCCCTTTCCCCAGAGTCACCGAAGACGTGGAATGACGCATCCTCTGACGCTGGAGTGGGGGTGGAGAAGCCTGCCGTTTGTTGTGTGCCTTTTAAAGTAAGTTTCCCCCCAGTGCGTTTCGTCACTTAGTTTTCAGTTTAGTAGTTGCTGTTTCCTGACCTTGGGCTTCCGTCAGTCCGACAATTGCAAGGCTGCACTTAAAATAGGGCGTTCAATGCTAAAACAAGAGGTAAATTGCTAAATGCTTACGTTAAAATATTTCATTCTGCACGTTTTGTATTGAATTAAAATGCAAATGTCTGCATCCCAATTTTCCTCCTGCTAATAAGAAATGCAACCCCTTAGAACTCTAAGCGCGCAGAAAATGAACAAATAAAAAATGTTTGTTCTGCATAAATCAATGCAGTTATTCTTCTCTGTATGTTGTGGCTTTTTCCACTTTGTCGCTTTGATTCCCTCTCTCTGCCACAGAGTCATTTATTAATGTTCTCCACCTACCCACCTGCTATAAATACCCTCAGCCAGTGAGTCATCAGCCCTGTTAGCAGCCCTACATCTCTCCCATCATGCCTCGGAGCGGCTAGGTGCAATGTGGGTGGCCCAGGGATCCGGGAATCTTACGTGGAAGCGCGGAGCTCTCAGGCGGCTTGACCGGAATAAGAATACGGAGTGTGCCGGCAGCCTCCACTATTCTCTACGTGTCCCGCTGATATCTTGTGAGCTTTCGCACCTTGCACACGTACTGTCTCACTTTCAACCCATCGAGCACGACGTTTGTTCTCGAAAACGAATACAAATGAAGTCTTTTTATTTTATTATTTTTTTCCGGAAGGGGGGGGGTTGTATGTATAGGGGAAGATAACTTGACTCATACAACTCCGAGTCAATGTAGCTCACTTTGAAATCTTCTATAATCCTATATCACTTGAAAAATATTAATTTGAAATTAATTAGCGTTGTGTATCTCAGTAGGTTAAAACTCTGTGCTCGTTACCAGAAGGTTGCTGTTGCAATATCTGTATATGTATCATTCATTTATGTCTCTACTCACGTCACATATGCAATACGTGAAATGCACACATTTTTCGCAATTTTCTTTCTTATTTATTTCTGAGTTGTTATAGTATCGTTGGCGTTTTCTTTTTCTTTTGCTATTCTATTTTTAGGCTGCTGTAACAAGTAAATTTCCCCTGTGTAGGATCAGTAAAGTTCTGTCTTACCAAATCCTGTGGCTGGAGAACGATACTGTTGTTGGGCCCCTGAGCAAGACCCTTATCCTGCGTGCGATTATTGACACACATGGGGCCGGGATGTGTGCATAATAGGCGTGTCACTTCCGGATGTAAGCCGCGATATCTCTGTGGATTAATGATGCAGTTTGTTCATTTTCAATGACTCAGTGCGAAATTGGGTAAAAAGCAATATTTTAACTGTGAAGAGGGCGTCATACACATTTTATGATTTATGATTCTTTGCAATGCAATTTACGTTTGATTGCAATGCTAACGTATTATTTTTTATGAACTGTATTGTACGATTGTTAAAGATTTTACTAGGAAAGTGAAACACGTTGAGAAGTCAGTGCATTGTATGTCTCATATTGTCGCTACAGGAAACAAGATCTTTAGGTTTACATTGAAGGCAGCATTGAAGTTTACAGTTCTTCACTTTGAAAGCAAAAGTGGTTTATAACTAGGTGGAGTTATCAATACGAATATAATTAGAGTCATATCAATAATTTAGCAGGATGTTACGTCAGTACCTATAACCAGAAACTCTAAATATAGAATAGTTGCTATAGAAATTGCAGCTTCAGTGACTCGGTATTTTAAATGTATTTTTCCTTACATTCTCCATACCCAGTATATAACGTTCTATAACAACTTAACCAACACAGTTAATTATATGAATGTTTTGTTTTGTGTAAACTTTTTAAAAAGTAGTTTTTTTAAATAAGAAAATATATGTCCAGTATTTATTTTTGTTCTGTTTAATTAGATTTTTGCTATTTCTGAGGTTGATGGAGACCCTCACCCTATTCCTGGGGTTTTTAACATTCACTAACCATCCACGTTGAGTTCCAGACATGACGACTACGCACCCGAAGAGCTTCTTCCCCCATTCCACTGTTCTCCTAAATAAGGTCCCATGAGAAGCTCACTGGCCGCTGGGGCTCCTTCCCACACACACTCACCCGCTATACTTCACACTTCCATTGACTCCAGAGCTTATTTGCATATCTCTCAAACTGCTCGTATCCCACATCGTCTCTCCCTTATTTATATGCCCGCATGTTTCTTAATTAACTGCACATCTTCATATTCTCTCTCATCTTTATTCAGTATATTATTTTGTGTATTTCCGTCTTGAGAGTATGTTTAAATTGCATACTTCTGGCACCACCAAAACAAATTCATTGTACGTTTTGCACGAAGCGAACGATCTTGACTGTTTACAGTTTCACACTTTTTGCAAGCAAAACAGTCCCCTTCTACTGGCACTGAGAGGGAGCGATAGGGTTTGTTCATAACATAGATATTGTTGAATAAACATGTTGGAATTACAGCAGGCAAAGATTTTGAGAGAAACGAAACGTGTGTATCGTCCATCCATCCATCCATTTTCCAAACCGCTTATCCTTACTGGGTCGCGGGGGGTCCGGAGCCTATCCCGGAAGCAA
>JAODJX010000047.1:17781642-17794823 GCA_026776945.1 Isichthys henryi | reverse complement strand
TATCCCGCAAAATGTTATTGGAGTCCAGGTAATCTACCATTTTCTCTTTGATTATAGCCTCCATAACTTTACCAGTTATACAACTTAGACTGATTGGCCTATAATTTGACACATTACTTCTATCCCCTTTAAGGAAGGAAGGACCTTTTCTGTTCCAGCATGACACATGCCCCAGTGCACAAAGGAAGGTCCTTAAAGACATGGTTGGGTGAGTATGGTATGGAGGAACTTGATTGGCCCGCATAGAGCCCTGACCTCAACCCCATCAAACACCTTGAGATAAAGTAGAATGGAGATCGCGAGCAAGGCCTTCACGTCCAACATCAGTGCCTGACCTCAAAAAAATTGGCAAAAATTCCTACAGACTCCAAAATCTTGCCATGGAAAGTGGCAGCTGTTATAGCTGCAAAGGGGGAATGAACTCCATAGTGGTACCTATGGATTTAGAATGGGATGGCAAAGAAGTTCATGTGGGTATAATGGCCAGCTGTCACAATATTTTTGTCCATATAATGTATTTCTATATAGATCTAACGGAACTGTACCAAGAAATAATCTGTTATTTGTAACCAAACCTGATGTTCATGCGCGCAACACTTTCTCTAGACATTAGCAGGTATCCATCCACGCTGGCTGATGTTACGTCTCAAATCAACAGCAGAACAATAAAAAAAAAACCTGAACCTCAGCACTGGTTGCCCGGAGCCTTCCGGAAGAAAGTAACAGGAGGTAATCATAACTAGACAGTGAGATCAGAGCAGGACTTACGCCCGAGAGAAAGATAAAAATTTGCATTCCTCAAGATGAGCTTCATCAGGCTGAAGTTCCTCCACTTTTAAAGTTTTCTCAGGCTTTGGGTACTTTAGGAAACACCAGCCAAAACTCTAGTTAGTAACAATTATACCGCATCGTATGTAAGTGTACACACACACACACACACACAGACACAGACACACACACACACACACACACACACACACACATATAATTGTACCATTTTCAATATTCCAGCAGTATAAAGAGATTTTATGCAAACCACTTTTTTGCCGACCTTTAAAAAATATATGTAGTAGCATAATTATGCACAAGGTCCTGACGTATTTGGGTCCATTATGAACAACCATGAAGGTCACCACAGGCTGGCATTGAAAGAGAAAACCCCCCTCTCCCCGTGCGTTTTGGACGTTGCTGTTTGCTCCACACCACTGCCGAGTGATTAGAACAGCATCTCTTTGCCAGCTGATGCCCCCGGGGGTCTTTTGTTCTCTCTGCAAATAAATACATCATTTTATTTAAAAGAGATTATGACTGAAAAATCCGAAAACAGAAAAAAAACAAAAGAACGGAAGGTTACTGTGAGCTGGATGGATACATCAAGAGATTTTAGGGGTGATAGATTGTTTATGGAAAATGCCTTCTCAATAATGATCGCTGCCCCATTCCCCCTTACTGCTAGTGTGTGGGATCTCACTCCACATGCATTTTTAATTGTGGTATGTTTATGGTGATGGGCCAATGGCTTTCAGATCAGTCACTCCCAAAACAGGGACTGTTATCAACCTCCAGACATCCATTGTCTATATCCAGTACACAGCCTTAATTGCTTATTTTAATGGCTGTGTAGCTTTAATTAAAAACAAATTAATTTCTATGGTATTCAGTGGCTATTGTTGAAAGGGTTAATGAGCCTTGGATTAATTTTTTTTATGATATATTGGGTTGAATTTCAAACTTTATTGATCACTTACAGAGAATGTATGCAAAGCCCATTAAGCGTTCCACTTGAGTAAAGTGTTCCAATTTTTCCATTAAGGTATCCGACACACCTTCCTATTTAGATCGCTGTTCTGCTTTAAGTTGTTCCCTCACCCAAACAGCATATTTTCCGTGTCATGTTTCTCCAGTAGTTCTTAAGGACAAGTATAGGTCACGCATATTGGACAAGGCACCTGCAGATAAAATGGTTCATTCTCAGGGGAATAACCGATTGGCCATTATTCCTTTGTAGACATGCTGGGCGTCCTCTCAGTCGCAGACCTGATGGGAGAGTTTGGAGATGGTGGAGGCTGGACTGAGGACAGGACAGCGCAGGCACACAGTCACACGGCCCCAAGGTCACACAAAAGGTAATAATAAACCAGGCGGGCTCTGTTTTTCCATACTCGCCCCCCCGACTCCATTTTAAGGCAGGCATTTGCTCCCCCCCCCCGTCTGACTCTTTGTTGCCTTTGTGGTCTGTTACCACTGTTCTGGGAAGAAGTTCCTACAATCCTGAGAAAGAGGAATAGCCTTGTAATTCTATGCCGCATTTAAAAAACACATTATGAGCGTTTTTCTGCTCCCCTACTAGTGCAGAGATTGGATAGTATATGAGGCTGGTGACAGATTCCAGCTGTGCGTGTCCTTCAGGGAGAAATTTGCCACTGTGTCAAATGTCAGGGGTCACAATGACTGCAGAGGAACAGCATGGAAATTCATTAATATTAAAATCATGCAGTCATCACAATATGCCCATAATTTGCTGTCATCCTTAGGGGCAATTTTAGAATAGAAGTGAATAGAACTGTATTGTTTATCTACCAGCTACACTTAAATGATATATTGTTACTTCAACTGAACTTAATTACTGTGTTTTGAAAATCGCCAGTAGTGCTTGTTTATGTGTTGGTGTGTGACTTTGCGCATCTGCGTTTTTTATCTAGGCTCGAACAGGACGCCATGTGTCCTTCACTCACTGGAAGAGGTCACAGTGGCCTCGTCTTGGCTAAGTGGCAAACAATAAACGATAAAAGGATGGATAGATACTAAATTGAGCATACTAGATGTATTTTGATTGTAGGTAATTATGTATGAATACAATAGCTTTTTCCAAGCTGTCAGAGGGGGTCTCTGGTGGACTGTTTCAGAACCACTGAGTGACACTGATGAGCTTTGTAAAGATACCATGGCTTTGGGAACTTGCCAGCTCCTAGGTGACTTTCTGTCTGGACTCAGGCCACACCTCCCACTGATCCCATTGGCCGGTTCATTATAGACTCACTAATGCTACCTATCCCTAAAACATTTTCTTTCAGTTATTGTATATTGCCAAGCATCTACAGAAATTATGCAATGCGTAGGGCAGTGCTTCAGTGCTGAGGATTATGTGAAATCCTTTAAAAGTATCTTCACACCTGCACAGGGAATGTCGCTGAATCGCCTTTTATTGAGAAAGGCTCCTTTGAAAGCAAACCCTCCAGCCCATTCAATAAACCTCAGCAGTCCGTAGCTTTAGCACCAGGCCCACTGTCCACCTCAATCTCATTCCAGTTGTCTTTAGATGCCTTCACGTGGCAGCGCTAACAATTATCTGTGTCTTGGTCATTGGCGACTGCATGCAGGCGTGTGTTTGCAGGAGTATATGCTCACATACAGATACACGGAGACATAGCAATGTGGGTGAGTGGGTGTGCTCTGAGATCTGAGCAGCTTTTGCCAACAGATTCATCAGATGGTCTTGGCAGAATCTCCCATCCATGCTCGTAGGTGACTCTTCTCTCTGATCTGTTCCCATTGGGAGATTTCCATCTTGGGCCATTAGGGGGCAGTGTGCTACTTTCTTAGGTCCATTCTTCCTCTGGTATTGCTTTTAGAGTGCTGATGCCGAATCCAAACAGAGCTATGGTGGGTATCGGTGTTATATCACAACCGCAGGTTTGGGAGCTGTAATGTGGCTTTTGTCTGCTCTCCCAGTGTGGTCTAGCTGTGCATCTCCTTTTTCCTGTTCAGGTTTCCAACTCTCAATTGTCCTTCGAGTGTCTGTATGAAAGTGTCCAACAATGGTCTGCAAGAGACCCGGGGTCTACAGAGCCTTACGCTCTCTGAACTGGAAAACTACAACCCTGTGACCAGTATTAAAAGTATGGACGGACAGAACAATGCGTGAAATCAAACAGACATCCATATCTTTATTAACTTTCCGTAACTCGACGTTGTAGCTAAATACAGCATAATCTGTCTCAAATGCGGTCAGCTATATGTTGAAAAGTTGCCAAAAGCTAGAGAATCCAGTCAGATGCAGCACTATCAGAGGCAGACAGGGTCTATCTCTGCTTAAAACTAGTATTACTGGGATTCTCAGCAGCTAGCTGCTGGCCCCCAGCCACATTTCAGCACCACTGCAAGTCTTTTAGTAGAATCGGGAAAGCAGTTGACTGTGCAAAAATGTGGATGGTAATTATCGATTTTACCCGCTACTTCCTTTTGATCTCCAATGTTTTTCTTCAAGCATATCAGAGAAGCACATCTCCGACTGGTACTAATAACTTCAGAATAATTTAAATCATCTTAAAAGGACCAGAAAAATACTCCGCTTCAGCCTGATGTATATATAATAAGGTGATCAATGAGGGTTATTAATATTAGCACAGGCAGCTTCATTAAACATTAGGCTACATAATTATTTGTTTGGTTGTCTCAAGTGTCCCAGTAGCAAATCTTTCATGGACTCTTCAAAAACACGTAGACAACATGAAGGATTTAAATTTATTTAGATACATCACACCCTCATACATCATACAAGAAAATAATTATTTCAAATACCACAAAGCCAATCTCGATAAATTACCAGGTAAGAGTAAGAGGTAATTGATCATAAATTATTTTATAAATACAATCCTGAGAGGGACTGTGTTTTAGAAATTAGCGCCGTGACAGTGTGTGTCAGTAGCTGAGGCTAATTGCTTTCAGGTGTATGTGCAAAAGTAATCAGTCAGCTGGCAACAGCTGCATGTGGGCCCAACAGTCAGAGTACATTCCAGCAGTGTATAAAGCAAGAGTTAGGAAGCAGTCAACTTCCTTTAAGTTGCTAACATGTGCTCTGTATCAACGGCTGTGACCGAAACCTTTTGGAGACATTCGCCCTCTATTTCTGTGGTTTGCTTCCCTCCAATGCTCCAAAAACATGTGTTTTAGGTGTATTGGGGGTTGTAAAATGGTCTGCTACAATGGTTTTTGCATTGTTATGATAGTTAGTGAATAGTTAATGCTTGTAACAGAGAACATAATGAGTCGGTATTTAGGGTAGCCTTGTGAGCAACACAGGATTCAAAAATGCCAATCAGACCAAAAGCATCCCATATCAATAAGACTTTAAGCCCATGCAATGACTAAACAGGGTTCATACCATAAGAGTTTAGTACATAGGAAAGAATTGGGAAGCTGTGTGTTTTGTGGGCTTAAGGAGGCTGCGGTGTTACAGCAAATTTGAAAAGCTTCAATTAAGCACTCAGGTAGTAATAAAATAAAACAAATACAAGCTCCACCTTTATAACATGCAATGTGTAGCCCAAGGTGTGTACAGCCCCATTTATGGGCCCAAACAGTTCCCAGTTGCTGAGGGTATAATGTTTTAAAGTCATTTATCTCTTTCAAAAGCCTTCTTAGCTCGCATTCCATAGGGTCCTGCCTTCCATCCTTATCTGAAGCACTAGTCATTAGATGTCAGAAGTCGATACCAGGTATTTCATGGGGCTTTGGCTTGGGAGAGAATCGCTTCTGTTCTTCTGAATATTATAAGATGCAGATGCATGTTTCAATGCTAAAGAGTGGCACAGTGGGCGGATCTGTGTCATTTACTTTTATTCATTTAGCACAGGGCCGGCCAATCTTATCCAGAAAGGGCTGCTGTGTGTGCAGGTTTTCACTGCAACTCCCTAATTAGATTACTAATTAGACTGATTGGCTGAAGAGTCCTCACACCTGGGTTTGAACAGCTGACCTAAAGGTTACCCCAAAAATCCGTATATACACCGGCCCTTTGCGGATAAGCCACCCCTGATTTAGCAGACGCTTTAGTCAAAAGCAGTGGTTCCCAGTCTCAATCCAATCCGGTCCTGGGACCCGCAGACAGTCCACATTTTTGCTCAAAAATGTGGACTGTCTGGCAGGGAGCTGAGAAGGAGCAAAAATGTGGACCGTATGTGGATCCCTCAGGACCAGATTGGAAAACACTGGTCAAAAGTAACGTAGCAGTATGGCAGATAGTATCAATGTAAGTATGTCATAAGCATACGGCTGTGAAGGAGCCAGCATAGGTAGCAACAGTGCCTAAGTTGCCAATGAGCAATCAGTAGCAAGTGCAAGATTAAAATACTGGAAAAAACATGCTTACCCCTCCATTCGGGTTGATGATGAGCTGGCTAGCTGTCAGAGTCCAGCTTGCAGGCTCATCTGAGGCCTTGTGGAGGGGTTCAGTTGGCCAAGGCTGTCTGGGCCACCACTGCGTTGGAGGGATGGGGAGGAAGAGCAGGGGATGGGGATTGATACACCACCGGCCTGATGTACAGAGAGGCAGGTGCATGATGGGCTATTGGGGCAGAGGAGAGCGCTGACGCAAAGCAGGGCCAACGCACTAACAGGGTGAAATGTGTGTGTGTCACACAGCAAGCCGACCTGCAGGAGGAGCTTCCTGAATGGAGGCTCATTGTCACCATGCTAGGGGAGCCGTGGTTAGGTACACTCTCCTCTCAGAACAGGAGTACTTGGCTGTTCTACTGAGAACCTCAGTGCCTCTTTATACTGATGGGCCATGATCTGGTGTTGCTGATTGTAAACAGACACACACATCAATACCATTCCACTGAGGTTCTCTATGAATAAGGGAAGCCCGCTCGGTTCACTTGTAAGGAATCAGTCGAGCCCTCGACCCGCGCCCTTTTAACAACCTTCCATTAAAGGTCATGCTTATTTGGCTTCCTTATTAGGGGGGATATTGTGTAGGTCCACCTGAGACCCCCCAGGAAGCAGATAAACTGAGCTCCATTCAGCTGAATCCCAGTGCAGTCTGTCATTTCTGTGTTGGAAATTTGGGGAAAATTGAGCGACCTAATCAGAATGACCACAAGTACAGGCTAGACCAGAATGAGTGATACCTTTAATTTAAGTTAAATATAAACCCTAATAAATAAAGCAGAAGGAGCCTTATTAAATGGTATGCTAGTAATCCATCCATCCATCCATCCATCTTCCATGGTTTTCCACTGCAGGACTGAGATAGCTGTAATGGTTGCAATACAGTAACCTACAGTAATCGCAAATACTGCACATAAGAATTTGGCCATCTGAGGTTCCTGAAGTTCAAAACCTGTGGCCAGATACCTATAAACACATTAAGGCTTGTTGCTTCCAATTGATTGAACAAGCTTGGCATGGACACATGGCTAATAAGGGATTAGGCCCAGAGGACATTTGCCTTTGTCTGTTTTGGACAATGAAATCTTCTACAAAGTATAAATAAGCTCCCTGTGAGGCCACCAGCAAATGCGAGGAGAGGCAGCAGAAATCGAGCCGTTGACTCCCGCAATTATGGTAATTACTGCCAATGAAGCGTTATTGATTGGAAGCAGGAGACGGATGGAGCCATCGTCATGCCTGGAGTATTCAGGTGCGTTTGTTTAGTAAGGTGACGGGGAGAAGAGAAGACAGGGGCCACTGGGAATTGATGTCAGGGACCACTTTCGGTAATTATAGGGAACTATTTGTATGCGGCAGTCAGCCATCTTCATTTTTTGCGTAGATAACATAACTCATCTTGTAGCTGGTAGGAAAAGCATATTGAATGTTAAGAAGGCTCCGTGTCCGTGAGGCTATCATGCTAACCACTGTTCTTCTCAGGATCGAATCAGGGTACATTTCACTACATATTGTACTTATATAACTGTTTATGTGTCAAATAAAGACTTGAATCTTGAAGAGAATGGAAGTCTAAATCAACTCATAAGCCAGTCGTCATCGTGGGCAAAATTAGGTATGATAAACTGTGCACATAACAACAGTGTACATGGAAATGTACATTTAATGCAAAACTGACAAAGTGCAAAGTCACTACACATAGTGTAAACAGTAAACAAATAAAAATAATCTCGGCTCTCCATGAAAACTTGTTCCCATCTAATCCTTCCATTTACATAGTTATTAAAAAGAACTCAATTATCCCGTCCCATATTCTCATGACTAGAAGGTATTTCTATATGTGATCAATGCATGGAAATGTCTAATGCCTAGTCCACACTTAGTGCAACTAGTGACAATTACAGATATTCTCAACTAATTAGGAGCTGGTGACAAGATGTATTATCCATCTATCCATTTTCTGAAACCGCTTGTCCTATTCCGGGTCTCGGGGGGGTCCAGAGCCTATTCCAGAGGCTACGGGTGAAAGGCACATGATATATTATGATAGATTAAATTCTCCAAGGCAAATATATAGGCTTAGGCTTACACCAATAAATGAAAAATCAATAAATCCCACTAAACATTTTTGTATTTACTCTTTTTTACATGAAGGTGCAGACTGGTGATATGAATTGCTGGCATATATGCATTCATTTTGTCACGTCGGATGCGCTCGAGCGCGGAGTGAGGAAGCAGCACAGAATCGGTAGTCAGGTAATGTGGGGATTTATTAGGGAGACAAAAAGGCACACGTACAATGTTAGACTTCAATGACCCGACTGGAGAAACAAACTTAACGGAGACTTAAATACATTGAACTAATGACAACAACAGTGGCGGCTGACCCACAGGGGGTCCTCGGTGCCACCCTCCCAGATGTAGGGGGGGAATATAATATTTATCAATGTCAGTTTTACTTTAGAATTTTTACTAATTTTGACGTTTTCCACTGATATAGGTGTGTTATTACTTTTCTCCTCAGCTTTTAGCTGCGCTCTCCGGGGCTGGGTGTGCCGGTGACCATCGTTGGTCTTTTGTTTCTTTTCCTCTGAGGTGCTGTCTCAGGGTGTATTGGGGGTAGGGTGGGGTGGGGGTGGAGTTCTGTTCTGTTCCGTTTTGTTCTTTGTTAAAAAATCTCTACTAAAAATTTGGTCACAAAAAAAATATGTCAGTTTTACTTAATGGTGTGTGCCTACATGCAATCTGAATTATTTAAACTATATTTCCACCAACTTACTCGCATTCAACAGTAAATTTCCACCGACAGATTTCCACCAATCATTTCTCTTCTTGGGCGCTCATCAAAGCACCCCAGAAGTGCAGTGAAATAGCCAATTGTGTATGGTTGCTAGGTGAATATAATAAGGTTTTTGCCTATCAGCATCACCAAATTAAATAGTTTTGGGGTACTGGAAATTTTGCCCCTGCTACAGAAAATGCGGGAAAGTTTTGGATTGCTCTCAGGTCAGGCAGTCAGAGAGAGATGATGGCGACGATGACAGTCGAAGGGCAACTTCCAGCAAGTTCGGTGAGATCGTTATTGAATTACCCCTTTGTGAGAAAGACGATACTGGAAAAAATCCACATTAAGGAGCTGGGACCCGACAAGCCCGAAATAAATATCACCCAGCCAACTAAAGAAATTAAATTATAATTGTGAAATTGTTGTCATTTTCTGACTGTTCATTTGAATGCTTATACTGGACTAGGAAGGGAAATCCATTGGAACCTCAGGCCCATCAAGAATTATTTTCACCAGCCGCCACTGGACTGCGACAAGAAACATCTGGTAAACATGGGGATTCCACACGAGGTTAACAAGGGGGCGTGGCACACGGCCGGTGCATTTGCGCGGGGCAGGACAGGACCCCCCCCCCCCCCCCGTGCACTCTGGACGCACCCCAGGGGAGCGAAGGGCAAGAACAGCGACACAAAGAAACCTGGGGAAACACAAGCCAAAAAACCATTAACGAAACACGGGGAACAGCATGGACACACAGAACAGGGACAAGGAGAACAACTCAGACAAGAAGTGACAAACTATGGGAAATGGGAACAGACACCAAAGATGGAAACACAGAACCGAACACCAAGGAAGGGAACAATGGAGAAAACCCAGAGGGCACAGAACCAAACAGAGGACAAGGACCAGGACTGAACAATGGCAAAACAGAGGGATGGGGAGCAAACACAGGGGGCACAAAGGGACCAGAAGGGAACAAAGGCATAGAAGGACGGAGGAGCAAACACAGGGGGCACAAAGGGACCAGAAGGGAGCAATGGCAGAACAGGATGGGGAGTAAACACAAGCGGCAAGGAAGCAAAAGGTGAGGGGAAACGGGGAGCTGGAGGGACCTCAGGCGGGCGAGAGGCGGAAGCCGCAGGGGCAGCAGGTGACCGTGAGGCCGGAGCAGGATCTGAAGGGAACACTGAAGGTGCCAAGGAGAAGACTTCTCCCTCCCTGGGAAATCAAAAGATGGGGATCCGGCCGGGATCCACTATGATTAGGCAACGGTTGGGGTGATGCACTGGAAGGGCGTAGAGGTACAGTCAGGGTGATCCCCGAGGGGTCCCACTCAAGCTCCTCCTCCAGCTCCACTAAGAAGGGAGGAGCGGTGGTCAGGCTATCAGGGACCTCCAGGGACTGGTGCCATGGAAGCCAGGGACACGGGAGCAGGGTCAGGAACCAGGGAGACTGGAACCGGGGAGTCTGGAACTGGGGGGTCAGGGACCAAGGGGGCTGTGGCCGGAGGGTCAGGGACTAAGGGGGCTGCGACCAAGGGGTCAGGAACCAGGGGAGCTGGGGCCGAAGTGTAGCTGACACTAAGAAGCTTGTTAATGTTGCCATGACAATGCTGTTAAAGTGAATTTCCTAAGAGTTAAAATAATATCATTAATTTTATGTATTGTTTAATTAAGTTTGTGGTGTTGCCTACATTATTTGAAGTTTTAAAAGTATTTGCGTAAGAATGAGCTATTAAGTCACATGACCGACGTGGCTTTGAACCGGAAGTTCTCACGTAAGGGTATTTAGTAATACACAGTGAACGACAAGCTACAAATCATTCTACGACTGGTCAAAGAGGCAACACAGTAATTATTATTTTTGTTTGTTGCATAAATATTTCAGATATGTTTATTTTCTGTATTGAGATGTATATACAGTATGTACGTGTATTATACTGAAAAACTTTATTTTGTGTCCATACACAGTTTTCACGGTGTTCTTTGCATGAAGAGGATAAAAATAAAACGAAAATTTGAACATCAGTATGAAGTGTTGACTCCCTTGTGACCGGCGTAGTTACACGAAGGGTCAAGGACCAAGGGGGCTGCAGCCGGGACAGGAACTGCTGGGGCCAGAGCATCCGCCACCGGCATGGGAACCTCGGAGAGTGGAGCATCCAGTGCGGGAACCTCGGAGGCCAGAGTGTCTACCTCCGGCACTTGAACCGAGGAGGGCGGAGAGTCCGCTGCCAGGACTGGAACCTTAGAGGAGGGAGTTGGAATGGGTGGCGCAGCAGGAACCTTGGGTGGCACAGCAGGAACCTCGGGTGGCGCAGCAGGAACTTTAAGCGGCGCAGCAGGAACCACAAGTGCGGGGACCTCGGGCGGTGGAGCAGAACCACAGATGCAGCAACCTCGGCCGCCAGAGCAGGAACCACAGGCATGGGAACTCCAGGGAGCAGAACAGGAACTAGAGCAGGAACCTTGGATGCTGGAGCAGGAATCGGCAGCACAGGAACCTCAGGGGGCAGAGCAGGAACCACCGGCATGGGAACCTCAGAGGGCAAAACAGGAACTGCTGGCACGGGAACCTCGGGGAACAGAACAGGAGGGTCAGAAACCTCGGCGGCGCAGCAGGAACCATCGGCGCAGGAACCTCGGGGGTCGCAGCTGCGGGCAGATGAGCCTCGGGCACGGACGACACGGGGAGCTGATTTGTCTCCTGGGCAGACACCATGGGGAGCTGATGCAAATTGGGGCAGACACCACGGGGAGATGATGCGCCTCTGGGACAGTTGACATGGGGAGATGCCGTCTAAGGAACTTAGGGACTCGTGGGATGGCATCTTTTACTGCCCTGGCTCCTTTTAGAGCCAGACGGGTGCCACAGAAGGCGGTGGCTTTGGGTGCCCACTCGCAGGGAGCATCTGTGCAAGCTTTGAGTGCACACTCGCAGGAAGTAGCTGCGCAGGCTTCAGGCGCACACTCGCAGGAAGTAGCTGCGCAGGCTTCAGGTGCACACTCGCAGGGAGCAGCTAAGCAGGCTTTGGGTGCACTTGTGGGGGAAGCGGCAGCACTGCGGGCCTCAGGTGCACTCGTGGAGGAAGCGGCAGCACTGCGGGCCTCAGGTGCACTCGTGGGGGAAGCGGCAGCACTGCGGGCCTCAGGTGCACTCGTGGGGGAAGCGGCAGCACTGCGGGCCTCAGGTGCACTCGTGGGGAAAGCGGCAGCACTGCAGGCCTCAGGTGCACTCGTGGGGAAAGCGGCAGCACTGCAAGCTTTGGGCTTGGACGGTAGTGAAGCTGTGGATTCCGGAAGGGCGTCTCACGAGTGGAGGCAGCAGGAATGAGGGAGGGTTCGGGCTGATGATCGTCTCTGCCACTCCTTCTCTGAACTGCCGCAGGTTGGCATGCACCTCCGCTGTGAGGAGCGAGTTAACAGGTGGGGAGATCTGCTCCAATATCTCCCTCGATGTAATAGCGAGGGCTCCAACCACGGGATTTTTTTTTTTACCTCTGTCTGTGTGAGCCAATAGATCACCTCATCAATCAAGCTGAGGTCTTCCTCCTCAGTGAGGGGGGCATCTTCGTTTGGAGTCCGGTCATTCTGTCACGTTGAGTGTGCTCAAGCACAGAACGGGGAAGTAGGACAGAAGCGGTAGTTGGGTAACGTGGGGATTTATTAGGGACACAAGAAGGTACATTGGTAACATACAACGTTAGACATCAATGACTGGACTGGGGAAACAAACTTATTGTGGACTTAAATACATCGAATTAATCACAGCAACAAGAAACAGCGGGTAAACACAGGGATTCCACATGAGGTTAACAAGGGGGTGTGGCACATGGAAGGAGCAGACGATCGGGGCAGGACACATTTCATTGGTTCCCTGCTTTGCAGTGGATGTTGTCTTTTCCTGATTTGTCCAAAATGTTGTGTACGCCTCCTGATTAGTTTCTGTAATATATACATTTTCCTGCGGAGTTTTGTTTGATAAATCTGGAATTTTGTGTAAAAGTTGTATATGCACATTTCAGGGGTCATTTTCTTTGCATAGTTTGTTGCAAAACATTTTGGGTACCTATGCGGATATGTTTTGAACATTTATATTTAATTCAGAATTTTTGAAAACTAATCATTCACGCTAAATCTCAGTTGAAATTCCATCCATCCATTTTCCAAACCGCTTATCCTTACTGGGTCGCGGGGGGTCTGGAGCCTATCCCGGAAGCAATGGG
>JAODJX010000047.1:17750870-17769184 GCA_026776945.1 Isichthys henryi | reverse complement strand
CATTCACTCACACATGCACACCTACGGGCAATTTAGCAACTCCAATTAGCCTCAGCATGTTTTTGGACTGTGGGGGGCAACCGGAGTACCCGGAGAAAACCCCACAATGACACGGGGAGAACATGCAAACTCCACACACATGTGACCCAGGCGGAGACGCGAACCTTGGGTCCCAGAGGTGTGAGGCAACAGTGCTAACCACTGCACCACCATGCCGCCCCCCCATGTTTTCATATACATTTCAAAAGAGGAGTTTGAACAGCGTCTCTTAATTTCCCTGCTCTAAAACCACCACTGTCAGTATCAGGCCGATGGGAAAATGGGATTCACCTGTTTTATTTCCATCCATCCTTCCATTTTGTCCTATAAACAGTTGCATTTTTTTCTGAATGCAATTGCAAGATAACCATAAAATAGTAAGAAATGACTTTCATTTTGGTGAGTTTGTTGGTTTGCGACTTGAATAACTCAAGAATCACCATGGAAATAGAGAGAATGAAACTGTGGAAAATGACAAAATAAGAAACATGAGCATTGAATTCTAACTGAGGAAAATGCAGCAGAGTCATTGCATTGCTGTGACAGCGAGAGAGTGGCCTTCCTGTCTTCTTTAACATGCTGTATAGTTTTGCAACACAAATGCAGGCTTTGAAGGTGATATTCACAAAGTGTAATAGGAAACTGGTTACCAAACATATAATCAGCCTACTGAAGAAATAATTATGAAAAATGCACAAAGATTTGGGACATTAGCTTCAGCCCCCTTTGTGCTATAGACAACATTAGAATATTCCCTAGCAAGAACAAAATCAAAGCTAAATCCAAAATTGATGGAAAGTTGGTGTTTCCACACAAGTCTGAGTTGACCTAACATCCTGTGCCATAGTTAGGTTCATATATAAAAATGATGGGTAGGCATATCCACCCACTGTGTTGGCTTTGCTAACTAGAGTAAAAGATTTAGGTGGGTTTTCTGTTCAGCTTGCTGAGTTTTCATGAGGAATGGTGACATGAAATTCCAAAGGAAGTACATCATCTACAGGGGGTGACCATGAATATAGGCATATACTCTTCTATTATTTGATGCCCCCAAATCCTTCCCAGCTATTCCACAGCGATTCCTGGAGACACAGGGTGCTTTTATGCATCCTACAAATACTTGTTGTACCTAAATAGTGCAAACTTCCAGACCTCAACTACTGTTAACAGACAAATGTGTATTATTTCAATAAAAGAAAATTGCAGTTTCATCAGGTATAATCTACCTTTTCACTGAGATTATACATCAGGAAATAAACATAAGAAAGTTCATTAGGGAAAATACCTTTTGTAACTTCCAATATACTGTGAGAAGGAAAAAGTAAGGTGACTTTACTGTGTGGAGTATAATATTATACACAAATACACATAAATCATGGGTAATAATTCACACACTGACATGGTACAATCCTCAATTGTAAATAACCTCTTTTCTGATGCAGGGTTTTGAATATGGAGCCAATTCTAGAAAGCTCAAGGCAACATTTCACAGGAACATACCTGCCAACATTTAGCTTTCAGAATGCAAGAGTTTTTTCCAGTGGAGTGAGGGTTGGATAAGTAAAGAAACAAACAAACAAATAGGAATGGATAAGTAAATGAATTAATAACCACTTTTATTTATAGTTTTTATGTTATGACCTAAAGTTAGCTAGCTAATTCATTCAGCATTCAACTGACCAGCACAGTGAGAAACACACCCCTTTATTTGGGCAGTGGGTTGCCAGGTTGCGATGACAGAAGGGTTGAAATTGTATGTGGAGTTTGGATTGTGTGTCTAGATTCTGTTTATACGTGATCTGACAACCTGGGTAAAGTCAGACATACAAGACTTATGGATCAGTGTGTGATGATTATTCATCATAAAGTTCGAGGACCATGCAAATTACAGGAGTTTCCCAGGAGAAATTGCTTGGACATATGAGTGAAATCCGAGAAAATCGGGAGTGTTGGCAGGTTTGCATGAGACCACAATGCTACGTTATGAGCCGTCACCCTGCCTTTATATGCTCTACAAAGCACCCAAAGCAGGCATCTCACACTGGCAGATACACATACCCACAGGATAGACATGTTCTCCTTACCATGTATTCCGCACTAGCATTTTAAATTAAACCTAGATTTTAACTGCATTGACTTCTACACAAATGCTAAATGCAGTTTGCAAAGTATGGAGGTTCCATTGTGTTTGTACAAATATGTATATTTTTGTATTTTTCTACAATACAAAGCGGAGTGCTGGCAATTATCTTTTGAAGGTCAAACAGAAATTGAAAAACCAGAATGACGCACGGACATGCAGTCGCAGATAACTGGCCACAGGGTTTTCTCTCTCATAACCAGCAGTGTAGCGTTCAACAGGTTTCTGTCGCTTCGGCAATTACATGTAGCGCCTGGCACATAGACGAGTGACTGCAAGTACTTTAAAATTAAAATTCCCAGATTATACACCCCACTAAAATGATACTGATAATCAGTGGTCCCTCCATTTAATAGATGTACACAGTATTTATGCACGGGAACATTTAAGAATTTCAGAAAGGTTGCTCAGTATTCCACATTTCATTATAAATGCCAAACATGAAGATTCAGCTTCAACAGGTTTGGGAGACTTTAAATGCACTGGAATTTCAGAAGAAAAAGTGTATAGCAGACAGATCACATATCTAAAATATAGGCCTCAATCACCATACTATAATAATATATCACCAACTCAATCACCAACTACAATAATACTTAATATGAACAATTTGCAAATGGATTACCATTGTGTGTGTGTGTGGGCCCGCACACACACACACACACACATTAACACACACTGATCTTTATTCATATCTTTGTGGGGACCGTCCATTTATTTCTTTGGGTAAAACCCTAATCCCACCAGTGACATCCCTACCCAGCCCTAACCTTAACCAAAAGTAACAAAACAAAACACAAGACTTTTGTATTTTCTTGATTGCAGTCACAGATTTTTATAAAATCAAGGTTATCCGAATGGCAAACAGAAAAATATGCCCAAAAGTTAGGAAGTTTCAGGTTTTTCTACACTTTGGGGACATGTTGATCCCCAAATGTGATCTATGCAAACCCACACACACACAGAAGGTATACCCATCCTTTTCCCATTCACTTCTATGGGAAGACTGCTAACACTAACTATGACAACCTTAACCCCCACCCTGCCCTAACCATAACCACAAGTAATCAAGAAAAATACAAGAGCTTTTGCATTTGTAGTTCTTTCATAGCAGTCACTGATTTTTATAAAATAGAGTTTTCCCTTATGGGGACCAGGAAACCCCATAAGGGAAGAAAAATGGATATTGATCACATTATGGGGACATTGTGTACCCATAAGGATAGTTATACCTCAAATGAAGCTGGCTGTCCATTTTGCAGCATGTCCCAGCAACCATTTGTTTTGGTGACAAACAATGTTAACCAGACCATGTAATGCTTTACCAGGAACATCTGTCCTAAATAGATCATCGTCAGACTAACTAAGCAAGAAGTGTAAGTAATCACAATAAACAATGTTTTAGCATTACTGTACGTACCTAGCAGTGGTTTACCATTCATTATGTTAATACTTTGGCGTGGGGCAGACCGAGGCATCGCAGGAGCAGAGAAAGACACAGAGACTTGCTTACAAGCTAAATACCCGCGAGGATCGGACAGAGTACACACAAGACACGGGCAAACACAAGCGTGACAATAGGGAAATGCAACCATTAATATTAACAACAACACAACAAGGGGTATTTACAATTGCATGCGGGGCATGCTGGGACATGCACCCTGCCGGTGCTACAATACTAGTGGACACAGTAATACATTATCTACGATTAACATCTCTCTTTTTTCTTCCTTTTAAACAACAATAAGGAGCATACAGCTTGTTGTCACGCCCACCACCTCAGCATATGATACCTGAGTGCCACACTAGTTCGAAAGGAATGGAGCAAGTTTTTTCCAGTGGCTGGAACACTTGCCCCAAGTCACTTAACTACAATGACCAACCCTTAAATTTTCCCTGAAAGTTGGAGGACCTGCTAGCAGGGCTGGATGTAGGTCAACATCATACCCAGGACGAAGCAATTATGGGTTAATTATGGCTTTGCTCAAGGGCCCAGCAGAGTAGAATCGCTCCTGGCGTTTAAAGGTTTCTAACCGACAGCCTTCCAATAGCCAGCACAGATACACCACTCTGCCCACAACAGTGAATGGATACAAAAACAAGCATATAATGGAGTTCAGCTGCAGCACTTAGTGCCGGTAACCAAGAAAAGGGCTTCATTTACTGCTACACATAAAGAAAGTTTCCCATATCTGGCACCGCTTAGACAAACAGCCGCGTCCTTAAAGGGTCAGACTGTGTAAGTGAATTGTATACAACAATCATTACAGCCCCTCCCAGGATACAATAAACAGGGAAGTCCCAATATCGGAGGAGTCGCACTACTGAGCCAGAATGAGTCACGACATGTTGAGGGATGGCATGGAAAACCGGGGCAATGATCAGGTGGTCCACCGAAATGCAGTCTGGTTTAGCCCCAAAGTCAACAACGAAGAATTCATCCCCGGGCTCCATGATGCAAAATGGCCCATGGTAATGTGGCCAGAGATGCATCATGTTGCATAAGCACCTAACCCACACCCCACTAACAGGAAAGGATGGAGGACGGGGGCTAACTGTGCTGCAACGTGGTCACTGGCGCAGCCTGATGATCTGAAGATGATAAGCTGTGGTGCAAAAAAGGCAGACTCCTTTGCATTCACTGCGGAGCGAATCCCAGCAGCCACCACATAATGACTTCCCAAAGCTCAGACGCGACGTCTGACTGGACACAAAAGTGAGGCACCCATGTTCCGATGAAGTCTGGGGAGTGACACTGATAACAGTGAAATGGATTTGGACCAGCAGGTAGTACTGTTGACAGCCATCAGGAAGTGCATGAACCCATGACCAGGTCCACGAGCTGGCCCAACGGCTCATGGCCATCGCAGCTAAGGAACACCAACCCCCCTGTTTCCCTGCTCCTTGATACAGCAGTTCCTGGCTTTAGGGTTGAAACGAGGATGGTAAAAACATAACGATGATGTCTTCTTATGCTGCAATAACTGTGGGAGTTGGGGAGGCGTAGGACATTGACAACCACAGCTGCACAGCAACTTTACAGCCTAGAAAAACTTTATCTGCCTCCCTAGCCAGGTCATGAAGATCTTTAACAGACAGAATGGCCAAAACCGTGCATTCCTCTCCCAGCAGCCACCACATAAACAGCTCCCAGAAGAGAAAACAAGGCTGGTGAT
Organism: Isichthys henryi; assembly: GCA_026776945.1. Classification (NCBI taxonomy): domain Eukaryota; kingdom Metazoa; phylum Chordata; class Actinopteri; order Osteoglossiformes; family Mormyridae; genus Isichthys; species Isichthys henryi. The sequence goes on along the minus strand of JAODJX010000047.1, from coordinate 17,763,829 downwards.
CACCTAGGAGAGATAGTTCTGACGGTTCTGAATTGCCTGAACCAGGTAGAGAAAGCAACTATCGGGCATGTTCAGTCTCTAGCAGGAGGGTGAGGGTTCGGCCAGAGACCCCACTCTGGTAGCAGTATAGTATTACTTTGTGATGTCGTCCTGTAATTCCCAGAACCTTGAGCAGCTCTTCTATTTGCATGAACTAGACCACAACATTACTGTGTGAAATTCTGGAAGCTTGACAGCAATGGCATTTGTGAGTATGTTGTAAGCACAGCTACAAACAGTTCAGATATGTCTAAAAAGTCATCAGAGACACCACTGAAGGAGTTTAAGTACAACAGCAAATTCACCTGGGAATGTTGGTAAGAAAGAATATCCCTTACAGGAACTGTATTAATGGCTACACATAAACAGTGGACAACGCTTGGATACCAGTCACCTGTCACTGCATCATTTACCTGCAACTCCTTTAAATGGCCAGATTGTGCCATTTAAGTGAACACCAACTGCTATATCTGCAACTTTATCAGTATGAAAGTAGATGTCACTAACATTACTTTTGGTTATCAAAACTGCTTCTGTCTGTCTTCTGTCTCTTTGCCTGCCTGCCTGCCTGTCTATCTATCACCCTGTCTGTCTGTGTTTCCCTGTTTATCTGCCTGTCTGTCTATCTGACTGCTTGTCTGTCTATCTGCCTGTCTGACTTTCTGTCTGCCTACCTGTATGTCTATCTACCTGTCTGTCTGCCTGGCTGTCTGTCTGTCTGTCTAGTCTTACCCATTATTTATTTGATCTTCATTACGGTACTTACTGCTTGGTTAACAGCTTCTACCGTTGCTGCCACCTAGTTTGAAGACTCCTGCCCCAGTAAGTGTGATGTACAGCACTGGGCCTCTGTGAATTTTTATCTTACTTGTTGATCATGTGATTAACAATTAAAAATGAGCAGAATTCATGTAGGGTTCCATATGCGTTTATCATAATTATAAGTAAATCCTGTCTGACGTGTTGTATTCCTGCTTTCATGTTAACAGTAGTCATGCAGATTCATTCTAATGGGACCATCTTTACAACAAAGGGATGTTAGAGGCTGAGGTACCTTCCTGTTGCAGGCAGTCATAATCATATTGGTTTACACATTAAATGTGACTCAGACTGGTCAAGGCAGCTGCAGATTAATATTAATACAGTAATTAAAGTTGTGTTTTATACCCAGTGTCTGTCTTGAGGGGTTCCGCGCCTGACACCCTGACCCCTGCCATCAAACGGTAAGCCCACGGGGAAACATCCTGCATCTCCCAGCACCTGCCATCCCAATTAGGAGGCCAGCTCATGAAAAGGAGGCTCCTTAATCGCTAAATCTGTAACGAGACGCAGCAATTATCTCAGATTCCTAATGTTGCCAAGGTAGTGATGTCGTTCTTCAAAGTGGACCAGGCGCCCAGGGCCATGGGGGGGGGGGGGGTGTCCCATGCGGTGTTCAGCTGACATCAATCATTTATTTCTCATCCAGGCTAGCAGTTGTAATTTTTCTTACTTGTTACTGAGGTGTTTTTTTTTCCCTTTACTGGTCTCTCTTATTTGGTTTTGGGCCAGAAAACTAATCCTTGTGGAGATGGAGGATGGAATGGAGAGTTTATTTAGGGAGCAGGTTTTTCAACATGGAGGGGTGACGTGAAAACAAAAACAAGGGGAGCAAGCAAGGGCAAACAAGGTGGACTTCAAGCTCACCAGAGGAACCATAATGAAACCCTGTCTGCTGGGACATGGGGGCTTAATAAATGGCTGGGAGGAGTTGTTTTTTGTATCATGGATAACTGGTTTCAGGTGAAAGTTGAGACTTGATCACCTGACCTTTCCCCCTCCCACAGATCCATGACCTCCAGTGTGCTGGATGTCCTTCCTCACTTTTACATGCACAGCTAAGTTGAGCTGCGGCTATAGCTGAACTACACCATTTAATCGGACTACCCTAATAATTCATAATAATGGGTGTGTACAAACATATTAAGAATTCTCTTTGCCAATCGACAGTTCCTTCTGCGAGATTCTTTGGACTTCCCTATATAGAATAATATAGAATGAAAGAAAGCATGGACACTGTTAAATAAAGAAATATCATTTAAATAGAATATACCCCATCACGAATGACTTGGAAAGGCTCAAATTAGAGATTACAATTGTGATTTTTGTGGGATGGAGACGAAGACTAATATTCATTTCTTTTTTAAATATATCTATACAAGAATATTTTGGGTTGATTTATCTAACTTTATTAGTAGAAAAATTGTAAGGAAAGTCACAATTGAAATGTTTGTTTTTATATATTTTGAAAATAAAGGGTTAGCAGGAATTATTTATGTGATCCAGGTATTTATTGAATATGGTAAATTCCGCATTCATAAGCAAAAAGTCTTAAGGTCTAAACCCAAATTTTTAATTAAATTAAGCAGCATAGCACAAATATGTGTCCCAAATTGAAGGTAAGAAAAAAACGTCATTTTAATGTAGCTGACTAGCGATATATGAATTGGATGTGCGTAACATGCGATGTTGGTATTAACTATAGCACGTCGTCCAGCCCTATAATATACTACTACATTTTTTAAAAATTCAGTACATAATGCTCCGCCTTGCATTGTGATGTCATTCGGCACTGGTACCAGTTTTTACTCCAGTGGAAAACCAACACCTTGAAGCGCCATACTTCAAAGCGCCCTTTACTTGAGCGGTGAATTGGACAGCTTTACAGCGCTGTACATTTTTTACGTGCTGTGCGTTCTCTGCTATTCTCCGTGCTCAGCGTTGCCAGGTTCAGCACAGATCTCCAGACCAAGGTCTGCTTATATATACTGTATCTCAGAGAAATAAACTAGTATTTTGCATGCTGATCACATTCAAATCTTTAGCATTTTAAAACCACGGTTAAACATAATGACGTCACGAAGACGGACGCTCTCTGTTTTTCTCTAAGTCGTCAACTTTGGTCAGCTGGATGGAGTGAGATTTTCAATTCGAGACTAGTGCACACACATGCACACGCATTTACATGTACGTAACAGTTTTATTACCTTGTAGTCTGTAGGGTTTGGAAACTAGCCAAGGCTGCTGATGTAGCTAATTTTAGGTTTATAATGCCATATAGATTTGCCGTAAAATTGCTTGTGTGAGAGTCTAAAAGCATGAGTGTCATGGCAGATGTGTGAGAGTTGACTGCCCTGCTTTCTGTGTGCATGTCTCCGAATCTCCTTGTCTAGAGATTCAGTATTATTCAGGATTAGGAGCCACTTGCATTCATAAAAACATTTTTTCCCACTTACAGTCCACTGCTGCATAACATTATGAAAGCAGCCCATAAACCTCCAACCTGTGACCTCCTAATGTTTACTCACATTTGGGCAGGAACACCGTGGAGCTGGCAGCTCTGTCTCTGCTACATCTGCGTACCGGTTTCTTCTGTTACTTCTGGGTCAAAGCCCGGAGGGGACACTGTGGAGCATGTGCGGGGCGCCTAGGCCAGTTTGAGTCCGACTGAACGTAATAATACAGGAATAAATCAACTTCCAATCACATTATCTGGGTGTCTAAGTCTAACTTAGAGAAATTTCATTTAGTGTGATTTCAGTCAGACTAACATGTTTACATGTACTTTAAAAGTCCAGTTTTTAGTCGGACTAACACAATAATTCGATTTTCTTAGCAGGCATGTAAATGTACTGAGTGACCAGCATACAAATTGCAGGTCCAGTACCCTGACATCCGCTTAGCTCTTGCTGATGTGATTTGTCTGTCCTTTTGGAGCCTGCTTTGGTTTTACCCTGGCCTGGTGAGCACCCCCCGCCCCCAAAAAAGGAGGAATGTAACGTAATACTCCGGCTGTTTGTGTTTTCACGACTGAGAAGGCAGCTTGGAAACTGCCTATTTTAACAGCGTGACGATGGTGGAATAAAGCATGAACACGCTAATGGGCCAGTAATTACATGGTGGGAAATCAAATGATTAGAATACGGTGAATTGGCAGAGAATAGAAGCTCAGCCCTTCCTGATGCAGATAGATGACTGGCTTCGATTGCTGCAGTGTTGCTCCTGTGCTGGAAGATAAAGGGTCACAAAAAAGAACTGAAGTTTATTACACTAAGAGAATCCTCAGCGATGTCTAAGTACTATGAGCACTATTTTTAGATGAAGTGACATGCCCCCAGCCTGCTTTTCACTTGGTGCTGGTTTCTAAAGTCTAGTTAGGTTCCTCAGGCTGTGAAGCAGGTCAGATGAGCGGTGGATGGAGACGTTAGCGCCCAGCAGGCCTGCTCATCCACAGGCCTCCTGCTTTACTTGGAGCGTGTGATTATGTCACAAAGGGTCACATCGGCCACGTGTCAGTGTAGAGATTATCCTGTTCGCACCTCAGCACTACAGGAAGTCCTGCGTTTCTCTGCTTTAATCTCCCAGAGAGCAGACGACTTCTTTTGAAGGGAGGATTTACAGCCAAATGCCTTTTTCGCAAGCCTGTCCCTGTGTCTCTCACTATTGCAATATCAGGGTTTAAGGGGGCCACACACTTCAAAAAACGTCCGGACAAAACAAAACATGTCTGCGAAAACAGTCTGTTGCATACTTAAAAAAACACCTTATTCTTTCTATGTCATACCAAAGCCCTAGAGGGCGCTGCATACAACATACCCACATTCAGAGCGTAGATATGTGTGTGTCATTTTAATAAAGGAGATGACAGCTCTTTTAAAATGGAAGTTGCTCTTTTTATTAACAGCCATTACTGATATAATATGAGCAGTGGCTCAGACAGGGTAGGCAATAATTTACACAACACTTACAGCTATACACAGAGTCGGTCAATCCTATAGGCAACATAGGCGGCCACCTAGGGTGTCAACTTCTAAAGGGGGACCAACTTGCCAGCCAATTCCACTTTGCCTTGGACAGGGGGCACAAGTGGTGATGGTAGCCAAGGGCGCAACATTGGCGAGTAATGGTTACATGCTAACAAAACGGGTCCATTCTACACCAAACATTACATGGTTAAGACAGCGATGCTTTGCAACATAAAAACACATGTTAATTTACACTACTTACAGGTGTGCGTGGTATGGTGCAAAGCATTCTGGTAGCTGCACAATTAGTCCTTCTGGCCAACCCCATTGCCATGCCCTGCTCTACTGATCCTCCTGTGTGCCACACCCCTCAGTACCTCGTGTGGAATCCCTGTGTTACTGGCTGTGTCTTGTTGTTAATTAGTCTGATGTATTTAAGTCTGCGTTAGGTATGTTTTTCCGAGTCTGATCATTGATATTTTGTTGCCGTTTGATCTTGTCTGTGTTCACATTTGATTAAACCCCGATTTCATGAGTCTTGCTCCTGCTTCCCTGGTCCGTTCCCCCGCAGTTCATAATATCCATGGCGTCACATTAGGGAACCACTGCTTTATTATTGGCTGATTGAGAGGTCATCCCAAAAACCCGCACCGGCCCTCCATGGATCAAGTTCCTCACGCCTGTTCTAAAAGTAACAGTGCTGTTCTCAGTCACAAAGAACAGATGGAATAGCTCATTCTTCACTGAGGAAAGGTACCTTTATTGTCTAAATTATTTAGTAGGCCACTTAAACCCTTCCAGCACACCACGGACATTATAAATGGTGAAATATTACCCTTAGCAAACACTTGTTTGATAGATTTAAGCTGGTGTGTTATGGTTGGCCGAGAGCAGTGTGGTGGTCAGTGAAATGGATTCCTGCTGAATGGTGATATGTTCATTAAGGCTTTTGTTTTAACAGTCTAATGGCTGCTTGCCAGATATGATTTCTCTTAACTTTTAATGGCTTTTCAATAAATACATGACTGTCTGCTTTTCCCTGGCTTTTGGGTAATTGCTTATTTGAGTTACATTGCTGCATATTAATCAAGTAATCCCACAGTTCTGTAAAAGGGGTTAGTAGTGAGTTTGGTACCATGGCCGGCTCCATAAGTGTAGCAGTGTGTGTGGTATCGCATGTGGCCCCATGAGGGTGGTGTGTGTGGTATCGTGTGCAGTTCCATGAAGGTAATCATGTGTGGTACTGCATGCGACTCTGAGAGAGGGTAGCAATGTGTCATAAAGTATGTGGCTCCATGAGGGTACAGGTGTGTGGTTTCACGTGTGGCCCCATGAGGGTACACGTGTGTGGTATTGCGTGTGGCTGCATGAGGATACAGGTCTGTGGTATCACGTGTGGCCCCATGAGGGTACACGTGTGTGGTATTGCGTGTGGCTGCATGAGGATACAGGTCTGTGGTATCATGTGCGGCTCCATGAGGGTACAGGTCTGTGGTATCGTGTTTGGCTGCATGAGGGTACAGGTCTGTGGTATCGTGTTTGGCTGCATGAGGGTACAAGTCTGTGGTATCACGTGTGGCCCCATGAGGGTACAGGTCTGTGGTATCGTGTTTGGCTGCATGAGGGTACAAGTCTGTGGTATCGTGTGCGGCTCCGTGAGGGTACAGGTCTGTGGTATCGTGTGCGAATCCATGAGGGTACAGGTCTGTGGTATCGTGTGCGGCTCCATGAGGGTACAGGTCTGTGGTATTGTGTGTGGCTCCATGAGGGTACAGGTCTGTGGTATCGTGTGCGGCTCCATGAGGGTACAGGTCTGTGGTATCGTGTGCGGTTCCATGAGGGTACAGGTCTGTGGTATCGTGGTGTTCATGTGTTTCTTTTACTGACAGCAGTCAATTTAATAACTGAACTAAACATCAGAACATTTCTTTTTATGACAATTATCCACAAAGTGTGTAGCTTTTGTCACTGCAGTGTATTTTTCTGGGCTTCTGGAAGAACAGTTCTAGAGCCTCTTGATATGGGAGATCAGAAACGTCTGGCCCATTTACTGAGAACCGCATGCAGGCTGCATGATGGTCTCCTTGCAGCCTGTTGTGGATGTTTGTCTTGACCTACAAATACGTTAACTGTTAGGCTTTAAAAGTGATAGCTGATTGCTTAAAATAGTGATAGTTTAAAGCGGAAAACGTGTAAAACGTTGTGAAACGTATTTATTACCTGGTTCATGGTTGAGAAACGTCTCTCACAGTTTGCACTGCTGACCGGAACCTTCAGGGCAATTGAAAACGCAGATATTTTTGTCTGCTTTTCAGGTGTTTGACACGACATGTTTTCCGACGTGCACTCTCTGTCTGCTGGTGGGAGTGTGCTCACCTGTGTGTGCGCGCACGTGTCTGTGTGCGCACGTGTCTGTGTGCACGCATGGCGGACTTCCACCCGATACAGAGAGCAGAGGAGAATTGTATAGAGTCTGTAGAGACAAAATTAGGGCACCCCCCAAATATAATGGTAGGGGAAACACTGTTAATGAACGTATAACTGACGTTTAATGATAACAGCTTTTGGAGGCTGACATGGCAGATGGAGAGCTCAGCACCGTTAATGACCATTGGATATTTAATTTCCCCAACAGATATTACCTGACAGAAGTGGTTATATGTGTGCCCAGGCACCAATAGCTCAGAAAATTCCCCCATTTGTGAGCGTTTCTGTGAACGACCGGCCACTTGGTTCCTGAAGCGGATCTGCAGGTGCACTGCCTGTTTGACTTACGTGACACACTGTGAGCATAATTAACATGAATGCTGCCAGCGCGGATGCAGGTGTCACATGGGTCCCACAGCAGCCTCCGTCTGTCTCCTTGGAGTCTGCTAGAGAATCGAGGAGGGAGGGAGTGTTTCATGAGGAAACCATGCTGTCTGTCTGTCTGTCTGTCTGTCTGTCCCTCATTTCCAGTGTTTATTACAAGCTGTGCTCCATTTAGACTCTCCTGAGCAGTGTGGATGAGAATGTTTTCTCCCAGAAGAGAACCACCATTGGTGCTGATCCCACATTCATTCCAGGGAAGATACATAAATGTATTCCTGTCCTGTATTCTAGCCTCAGAAAGTCCTGCTTAATGCCTCTGCCCAGCTGTCCTACATGGGAAAAGGACATTGAGGGATTTGAGAGGGTGACCATATGCGATATGGAAATTTAGAAAACTGGTTAGAAAGTAAAAAACATGAATGCATCAATGTCATCTTAAGTCAAATTCTACTCCATCACAATTAGCAAATCAAAATTGTTTTAGACAAACTCAGATCAATCACAGATCTGCGTGGCTCTCACTACCTCTTATACAAATAATAACACAATCCTTTGATGGTTTCCCGATTTGCAAATTCCCTTCTACAGTCTGGGCTTTGATTTGAATCCAGATTGTGTCATCTTCCGATTGAGGCCTCAAGTCACACATGGTGAGTTGAATTGACTTCAGCCAACAGATGGAGGTCAGCCAGCTGGCGTCTCACCCAGGTAACTTCCCTAAGTCTGCCAAGCGTCTAGGAGTCACTGGTTCCTGTGGTGAGGATCAGGTTGTTCCCACTATCACCACTTCTACACAACGCTTATTAAACTGCTGTGTGAAAACATCAGCCAATGGACATAAAGAACACACGTTAGACACAAAGCCACGGTGTGTGGCTAATCAGAGATATTTCCCAAATGTGCGGTCAAAATGAGGAATAAATTAAATATCTCAGCACAATAGTACGATTTATCGTTAGCTATGGTAGAAGTTTTTACTGCTTTGTATTGCAAATCATTTCCATCATTTTGCTCATTTATACAGATTAATATTTATAGATTTAGTTTCGGCTGCCTTGCACGGTGTTCCCTCAACAGTGGCCCCTTTACAGGCATGTGCAGGAAGCCTGAGGAGGTGCTAAGAGATACCAGATATTGCTGATGGGGAGTGCGGCAGTCTGAGAGGAGAAGGTGTGGAGAAGGGCTTTGGGATTGGTCAGGGTTTTCAAATGGCAGTGGAGAAGGGGAGAGGAGAGAGGGCTTCAGGATCAGTCAGAGTAGTACCAAAATTAATAACAAGCTAAGTAATAAATAAATTTTAAATATATGCAATTCCTCATAGAACTCCATTGTATACAACACAGTGCATTTGATTCTGAATGAAGTATGATACTCAAAATGTTCATATAAGCACTTCAAACAGCGCACACATGGCAGAATTACTCTACTTTTCCTGGTTTAAACCAATTAAACAAAGATTTCATGCCATTTAAATGCATTTAAAGATGCAATTAAATTGTGCCGGCTTGAGAAAATGAAACAAAGTCACGAAGTATATGAGACGTACAAATAACAGAATAACAAGCAAGAAAATTTGTGTGCAACTAACTGAATAGAAAATGAAAAATAACGACAATTACACCGAGGCAACAAGTCAATTAAAAGATACCACTGCATTAAAATTTGTAATATTTTTCTGAAGTTTAAAAGGACCAAGAAACAGTACCCATGTCATGACCTGCGCGTCCGGTCCTCCTGTGTGCCACGCCCCCTCATTACCCACTCCTGCTTCCCCGATTGTGCCCAGCTGTTTCCTGTTATTTCGGCTTGTCCTGTATATTTAGTCCACGTTTAAGTCCGTATTCCCCAGATGTTTGTCCATTGATGTTTGTCGCTGTCTGCCCTGTGGTTTCCCTAAATAAACCCTCGTATCCCGCATTCTCGCCTGCCTGCCTCATCCTTCCCTGCTGCTCGCTTGACCCTGGACGTTACAACCCAGTCTTATCTGCCACTAAGCACCTGAAAAGGTCAGTGCCCATCTAGCCCTGTCCCATATCTCTTTTCCCCCTTTATCCAGTACTTCCTGCTGGCTATCTCATTTGGTACCCCCTAGCTACCATGGTCACTGTGTAGCTCAATGGGGTACAGCCTCAGTGTGTGTTCCTGTTTCCTAGTCTCTAGTGTCTGTTAATTGAAAATCTCCCCACCTGTTCCTTGTTGGCCCATGCCCTTAATGACTGGTTGATTTTATGATTCTCACCTGTCCTGCATCGTGTCTTGTTAGCAGTGTACTTAAGTGCCTATTCATGTTCTGTTCCTCAATGGTTCATTGTGTGTTGGCATGCCACAACAACACCTGATTGGCTAGACAAATGAACAACGCAACAACAGGGACATTCGGCAGAGCAATGATGTCTCCTTATTACAAATTCTCTTTGAAAGATAACTGCCAAGTTTTTTCAAACATGAAATTAACTGTTGGGAGAAATATGAAAACCTGAAAAATTCCCCATCCTATATGTACGCATTGTATACTCTAATGGTGGTTATCAGCTCTAGAGATGTGGGTTTGATTCCTAGATAATTTTCATGAAACCATCAACATCATTTCCAAGACCTCTATCTCATAAATGTAAAGTGTTAATTAAAATAATAATAATAATAATAATAATAATTACAAAGTTTGCTTTTAAAAGCATTTGTAAAATGTGTATTTTGTGTTCCTTCAGGTTTGCCACATTGTTTCAAAAACATATCAAGTTTCAGTGAAATATGAAAAATATTAGGCTGTAGAGTCCAGACAGTGTTGTGGTAATTACAGAAATCAGTCAAAATCAAATAAAAATGTTAATTTAAAAATATACTTTATTTCAGAGTTACTGTTAATGAGCATGTCTGATAATCAGCAGTTTTTAAAAATGTGAAATGTATTGGCTTTCTTTGGACTTGATGTTTTCAGTTGTGGCAATGGACTTGTTTAGAGAAATGTTTTTAAAAGAATCTCTCTTCCTCTCTAAGAACATGTTCTGTAAATGATTTTAAATTTACCTTTACAAACACTTCACACCTGGTTTCTAATGGCTAAAATAGAAATTTGTTGATGCAAATCTTTTTAAATACTTCATGTTTGAAATCTTCAAAAAATCTCCAGTAAGGTGTGTGGGTATGTAGGTAGTTTGGGGGGGTCTTCCTGTGTTTTACTTGGCATTTCTGCTCGCATTCTTATCACGTACAGTTAGCCGAGTCAGTGTCTGTAAATTGCCCATTTCCTACAGTGACCTGGCATCCCATTCAGGATGTCCCATTGCTGTGCTTCATGGGACAGACTCTAGGCTCGACTGTGTGGCACAACTAGTTATGGAAGATGGATGGAATAGATGTACAGTATGTTTTGCTGGAATACAATGCAGTTCATGTATGGCCCATCTTAAGCTCTCTTACTTAGTCCTCTTTACTATAATACCAACTGGAAAAGTGGGTACTGATGGATATGTATGTATGATAGAAAGCAGTCTCACGGGACCAGAGTTGTTTGTGTTTAATTCCATCTGTCTCTCAGGCATGACTAAAGCTATAGGTTCATGCTTTGTTCCATCCATGCAGATCTGTTAAGCATCCCAACAGTAGTGATTAGAGTTGTGTTTGGATGATTACAGTTTGTATGATTCAAGTGTTTGAGTCCACCATAGTCAAGACTCTATCTAACAAATCGAGTGTGGATTGAGTCCATCAGAGGGGTGAATCCAGAAAAACACCAATTCAATTCTGGACTATGAATGAAAAACTGTAAACTGAAATACCAAAATTTTTTTTACATTTATTATTTAAAAGAATATTTTTACATCACTATTAAGCACAAAGGAAATATAAACACATCAACTGCATCCTGTAGTAAATATTAATCTCATTGTAACATTCCTGTATCCTGCTGAAAACAATTAAAATATCTTCTGGAATCGACACATATACATGAAACAAGTTCCTTTAAACGGCCTTTTTAATTAATATTTTTACAGTTTTTATAACACACACATATAGCTAAAGATAAAGTGCACACACAGCTCTGTCACATACTGTATGATACCCAGCATGACTGGGACTCTCCACACTACGACAGCAACATATTGCTTTTCGTAAATGCGGTGTGAGCATATTGTGCCTTAAATGTTCACGACAGGGTCTCATCATTTTTACAACTGTCTAGCTAGTAGCTACCATCAGCTAGCATAACATCATTGATTTTAACACAGGCCCCAACAGCTTCATTAAAGCATGTAGATAATGTGTAGTGACCTAATGTTTACGGTGTTTATCAGAAAGTGGTGTGCGACTCTGCGGGGTAAGAATCCTGTGTCTGAAAAATTGCTGGTTTGATTCCACTCCAAGCAGATCAGTCACAGCATCATTTGGCCCTTGGGGGTAGACTGGGGACAAATGATGGAAATGGTCAGCTGGATTTTTAACACACGTCATATCAAAGGGTTGAATTTCACACATATGCAATATCTCTCCGTCACATTTAAAAGCATTATTTTCTTGGTATTTAAATGTGTTAGAAATCCGGTCACAACTGACCTAGGTTTGGATGGTTTTAAGGTAATACAGTATACTACGGTATTTTGGGTATATTTATTTTGGGGAATTTACTGTATCAGTGAAATTCATAGTGGGGGGACCCCCCCCCCAGTTGGCAAATTTCTAAAATAGTGGAATAGGGTTCTTTTTGAAAATACTATCAAAATACAAGGTATAACAAAGCCTGGACAGTTTAACGGCATGAAAAATTAGCTACCAGCCAAGCCTATACTGACCCTATTCATCAATTTTCCTCTGTCTCCCCCAAAACCTTTTAAGATAACTACTCCAGGGAAGGCGAACACTGTGATTATGTCTCTCTGTGATGTGAAAAAGAAAATTTCTGAAATCTGAAATTTAATAAAGAACTATAAGACGTTGGTTAGCTAGCTCCATTAGCTATCATTAGATCAATATTTACAATAAATTTTGCCTGGATGCTTGGCCAGTCATTGCTGCTCGACAAACTGAGTTTGCTGGCATTAGCCTAGGTACCAGTCTTTACTGTATGTTTCCTTTCCAAAGTGCAAGCCACCTTAGTTATCATCCATCCATCCATCCATTTTCCAAACCGCTTATCCTAGTGGGTCGCGGGTGGTCCAGAGCCTATCCTGGAAGCAATGGGCACGAGGCAGGGACAACCCAGGATGGGGGGCCAGCCCATGGCAGGGCACAGTCACACACCATTCACTCACACGTGCACACCTACGGGCAATTTAGCAACTCCAATTAGCCTCAGCATGTTTTTGGACTGTGGGGGGAAACCGGAGT
>JAODJX010000047.1:17728687-17743560 GCA_026776945.1 Isichthys henryi | reverse complement strand
CCCTAAACCCCACCATCCATTCTGCCATCGATGTCTCCCTTGGCTCTATTTCCTGCACAACCTGACAAAGGTGCATGACATAAAATAGTTACAGCCAATTAAGAGGAAAGCAATGAAAATCACCTACAGGACTTAATCCATCCTTATAACCTCTTATCCTGGTCAGGGGGTGGTGGGGCTATCCCAGGAATCACAAAGCCCAGAGCCATTTAACAGCACCAATTAGCCTGTCTACATGACTTTGGACTGCAGGAAAAGGCCCACATCACCCAGGGAGAGCATGCAAACCACACACACGGATGTTGGGATTCAAACCCCCAAACATGGAGGGAGGGGGAAACTGCACCTATCCACTCGACCACTGTACCACCCAAGAAGCATTTGAAGAAAATATTTGAAAGAACAATCATTATGTATGGAGGGAAAAGATACAATATGTTTACATGCACAAAAAGAAAATCGAATTATTGTGTTAGTTCGACTAAAACCAGTCTGACTGAAATCATAATAAATCGAATTGCTTGAAGTTGGACTTAGACACCCAGATAATGTGACTGGGAGTATGTATACATTCAATCGGACTCAAACTGGCCTAGGCGCCCTGCGCACACTCCACAGTGTCCCCCTGGGCTTTGACTCGGAAGTATCAGATGAAGCCGTTATGCAGAAGTAGAATGGAGCATAGCAGAGGACGTACAGCACATACGAAATGTACAGTGCTGTAAAGCTACACTGTACCAGGTATCGTATTTTTGGTACTTCAAGAAGGTACCAAAAAGTTTTCCACTGGCATAAAATCTAGTACCGGGGCCAAATGACATCACAACGTAAGGCGGACGAAGTGCGCCATTAATACCAACATCGCATGTTATGCACATCTAATTCTTCCGTCGCTAGTCGGCTACATTAAGGGTGGGCTTTTTCTTACCTTCAGTTTGGTATGGCTATTATAGGGCAGGGAGTTTAAGTCTCACTAAAACATTTGAACTCTCTCATAGGAAAAAAAAGTCTGGCAAGTTTTGCAATTTTAATCATTATTCCTTTTCAAGATTATCTAGTATGTATTTAGAAATCAGTTTATAGTTTACCTCTGCTGCTTTTGCTTGAGCGCTGCATGCCTTCTTGGAGACGATCATAATCATTTTCATCCTTGCTGTCTAAATCACTCCTAGATGGGTTCGTGGGAAATTTATGTTTCATAAATACCCCAATATTTATTTCAACAAAATCACCTTGCAATATCTGAAAAATGTTCAATACCGTGCTGTCATAGTATATTTTACAAAGTACTTTATTTCTTGTTACGTTATCCTGATCTTGTTGAATGTTTTTTCGACCAGATCGCAATCAAATTTTGTGTCACTTCATTTGTCCACACACCCGTTATTATTAAATAATTTTTATTTTTTTTTTGTACGTCTGTGGCGTAATAGGTCAACTGGAAAAGGCCCAATACTAACAAACTGAAAAGAGCAATATCGCCACCTATTGTAGCGGAGTCAGACATACTTCGGTCATTAAACCGATTCCCCTCCTGTGCATGTATACAGAGACAAGGACAGGAGTGCGATTAAATGGCATAGTCCAGCTATACTGTAACAATAGCTCGATTTAGCTGTGCACTTAAATGTACTGACTGTTGCCCTCCCAGCCCCGTATCATGCATGTTAGCTGGCTCTGACGGGGATGTCTTACCCTTGGCCAGCATTTCTGCATTAGTTTTGGCCATCGACCAGAACCGCCTGCCCTCCATAGGGACGGGAGGGTTTGCATCTCAACAGAAAGTGCTAGAACTCTCCACTGTCCCACAGTAACAAGGGAACTGGGTCCTAACTGAGAGGATCCTTCCTGGATATGCAGATGAAAAAACACATAACTGGATACAGGTGTACAACTGGCTTGACTGACATAACAATCAACTCAAGGGTTTTTCTACAAAGGCAGCCCTTTCTCAGGGTATCCACTTAGTGGGCTGTTGAACAATATCGTTTGTATCATATGGTGAGATTACACCATATTATGGAAAAAAATTAGGAAAGAACCTGACATAGCTGAACTTAAAATCTGACAATTGATTCAAAAATAGTCACTTTGCAGCGTAATAATATTAATTTTAAATAAAATGTCATGCTTAACGCCAGGTGTCCCAATGGACAGAAAAAAGCCACAAATGGCAGATGTCAAGCTGAATGTTCCAGTGAACAAAGACCTCAGAATAAGATGGGCCCCTTTAAGAAGAGCAAAGTGGACAACAGTGATAAATTACCAAAAAAAGGCCTTAACCACAAACATGGGGCACTTAATAGCCCCTGCCAGACCCCCTGCAGATACCTTCCCCATCCTCGGCTCTCCTGCCCCTTTATCCACTCACTTGACCCCCTAAATAAACCATAAATGGACAGTGTCACTAATGAGTCGCAGCTGGGTAGCATTGACCAGGTTACCTGTTAGCCCATGGACCGCCATTACTTTCCATGGCAACACACAGACTGAGCCAGGCTGTCCCTGACGTGATCCCTCACCCTGCCTCACACCCGTTCCCCTCAATATCTCACTAAAATCCAGCTGTTTATAACACTGTGAAGTCTTTTCCTTTACATGGTCTGACTCAGAGGAGCCAGTTTCAGAAGGATTCCCTAACTTTCCTCCTGTTACGACACGGCACGGACCAGGGAAGCAGGCAAAGGAGAGCAGGACTAGGGTAAAATAAAGGGGTTTAATAAGGGCACGAAAGGGCCTAGGGAACAAACATCCTACCAATACATAACACTACAATGACAGAACTAGGGAAAACATACTCTGACGTGGACATAAATACACATAACTAAGGAAGACAACTCGAAACAGCTGATAAACACTGGGAATCCACATGAGCTAAACGAGGGGGGCGAGGCACAGGGGGATCATATGAGCAGGTCATGACACCTCCCCGGAAAGTGATCTCCAAGGCAAGGATTTTGACTAAAGGTGTTGGAGCTTTACTGTTGTATCAGGATGAAAAGATTCAATTAGTAATAACATTTAAATGAGATTATTTGCCTCAATGTAAAATTCGTTATAAATTCTGTGAAGTATGTTGCAGTAGGGAGATGTTACAAGGAAATTATTTTAAATTGCTCTATTTTCGAGTGGCAGTTCTTCTTCGATTTGAGCTGCCCAGCTGTTTATTTTCATTAACTCTCGGTCCCATGTGCGACCAACCTGAGAAGAGATGTGATTCAGTCAGACAAAAGCATTCAAGTGATTGGGAGATTGACTAAATGGGCGGATAGGTTTGACTTATCAGCAACCAGCCAATCCACGACACCAGTATTATTGGTTAACCTCTGCTTATAAAGCTGATGCCTGTCCCATGGTACATTAAGCACACTGGCTACCATCAGTCTGGGTTTAATGAGCTTCTGGGATAATGGAGTGGGGGGCAGGGACTGCAGGATGCTATGGAGAAACAAGGAACTCCGAGTACTTTTTATGGGTGAGGGGTAAAGAAAACACACTCAGGACTCTTTCAGGTTTTAAAATGGATCATAAATCGTAATGTGCTTATTTTTTGATGAATCTTTCATCATTTTCCTTCAATCAGGTTAGGTCAGATTAGCATACATGTACTGGTACAGCACATTGCTGTACCCACCACACCATGATTACTGTTGGTGATCCCCCAGGTTGACATGCGGTCCAGTTCCACTCTCCAGAAATGGCCATCTGTCTGCCACAACTAGGTGTGATGTGGGTGTCCCTTTGGCCTGTTCCAGCTGCTCGGGTCCTCAGCAATGAGGATCCCGCAAGCTGAATCACCTCCAGGGAATCACGCCACATGGCCATAGTGCCGTAACTAACACTCCCTCATGATGCAGGTAATGTGCCTCATTCAGGACTCCCTGAGCAGCCATTCATCTAACTCAAAGTCAGACCAGTGGTACTCAAGGATTCTTCAAAGAGATACTGTACCAAAGGAGTTCAGTCCTTGTCTCA
The DNA here is from genome assembly GCA_026776945.1 of Isichthys henryi. Lineage (NCBI taxonomy): Eukaryota > Metazoa > Chordata > Actinopteri > Osteoglossiformes > Mormyridae > Isichthys > Isichthys henryi. The sequence continues at coordinate 17,739,585 of JAODJX010000047.1, read as the reverse complement.
GGTCACTGGATAGTGTCCACGTCTCGCAGCCAGACAGTAAAACAGGGAGCACCAGAACTCAAAGGACTTGGACCTTTGTCCTCTTACAAAGATATTAGGAGTGCCACATACTCCTAGCTAATTCATGGCCCCCAGTGCTCACCCAATCTGTCTACTGACTTCATAGAAGAGTCAACAGAGACATTAATTTCATTGTCGAGGTACTGTAAGTGAACATTTTGTTCTCTCCACAGACAGACACACTGCTGATGGTTGTGCCCAGGAGGTCATAAAAGACCTGGATCTTAGATTTTATCCAGGACACTCACAAGCCCAGACACTCGGACTCCTTGCTCAGTCTCTTGAGAGCCCCAATCAGAGCCTCCATTGACTCTGTGAAGATCACAGCATCGTCGGTGTCAAGGTAGGTGAATCTTTCTTCACTACCAGATACCCCACAGCTACTGAATCCCGCAACCCTGCCTAATACCCATGCAGGCATTGAACAGGAGCAAGAACACACCCCTGATGAATCCCAGAATCAACTGTGAAGAATGCAGAGGTTCTGCACAGCACTTAATGTACCAGTGTACAAGATGGCCATGACGTCCAGCAGCTTCGAAGGAGAACCAGGAAAGTTTCAAGAATTTCTCAGTTTAGCACTATATGAAAATCAACAAAGGAAAATCAAGAAACTTTGCTAACATTCACATTTGCACTCGATGAGAACCCTCAGTGCCAAAATGTAGCTGATGGTAGACTTCTTACCCATAAAACCAGACTGCTCCAGTAACTCATAGGTGAGTAAGTGATCACGGATCCTGTTGAGGATGACCCTAGCAAGGACCTTGTAGTTGTTGCAGTCCAGAAAATCACCCTTCCCTTTCCAGATAGGGGCAACAAGTCCTGTTTTCCAGTCACCTGTGGAAGTAAATGGAAGCAATGATTGCTTGCAATGCCAGGAATACAGCCTTACCACCAGCCTGAAAAAGTTCACCCTGGATAACTCAGATTCCTGCAGCTTTCCTTCCCTCAGTTCCTCTGTAAGCAGGATGTGGGATGCTAGACTACAGATGGTCCATGAACAAATGCCTCCTTATCATCCCAAAGAACCCTCACAGCCATTATTCTTACTTCCTGGTACAGAGTTTCCACCACGCTGTGCACTGCGACTCCTCTCGATAATATGCACCTCCTTCTGGGAACACCGGCATCACCAACATAATCTTCGGCAACCTAAGTGTCTTGTTAAGGAAGGTTTACCACATCACAGGCAGTTCCACCCAAGTCTGCAAGTTCCTCATGAAAACTGCATGTAGACTCATTAGAAACAGCTTGATTTTGGATTCTTCTCTAGGTGGTGGCCTACTAGACCTAAGCTGAATCTTCAGAGTAGCAACAAGTCTATGGTCAGAATACACAAACTCGGCACTCCTTGCTGATCTGTAGAAGTCTCCAGTGTCTGTCCACAAACTTGTGATTGATCTCCTTCTCCACACCACCAGTATTGGGGTACGAAGTCCAACGATGTGGCTCAGGGCACTGGAACCAGGATCGAGCAATCTGCAGCCCCTGACCTTGCAAAGTTAAGGAACATGGACCCACTTTCAGAGTCACCAGACCCGTGGGGACTGACACAATCCTCATACTCAGCCCTGTCAGTGTCAGTGGTCACATTGAAGTTACCCATGACCAGAGGAGTGTTACCTCATGAGCACCCATCAACCACCGAGCAAAGTTGTGAATAAATTGTCTCCCTCATCTAGACATCAACCCACCATGGTTGGAGCATACACTGAGACAACAGACAAGACACAAGAGAGTGTCTGTCACATAATACGCTTGTTGAAAGGAGTGACATCTGACACCTATCGGGGGAGCCAGTCTGCCGCAGCAACAGCTACTACCTGAATATAGCAGCCATCAGAGCGACCAGACTAATAACAGGTATACCCACCTACAGAGATCTGGCCACATCCCAGTCTGTGTACCTCAGAGAGTGCCTCCACTGAAATGTGGCATTTACGAAGTTCCTCCAACTGCAGGGGAAGATCATTATCATGCCAGAGAGATAAGACAGTCCTCACACATATCTGGATGGGCTGCCTCCAATTGGGACCCGGGTGCTGCCGTGCAGCGGGTGATGCCTCCGCACCACACCAATCCTGATCCCCAACTGGCCTGACTCCACTGGCTCTCCAGTGGTTTTGTCTCTACATAAGTAACTATTTATATTTGTAACTAATTTTTTGTTTATGACAATTACTGTACTGTTCAAATTGTCCTGGTAAATAGTATCCCATCCAGGATGCCCCCTGCTTTGTGCCCTGTGCTTCCTGGGGAGGTTCCAGAACCATCTAGGACCCCACTGAGTTGCCAGTGGCGGTGGGAAGATAGGTTATTTTGAAACTTAATTTAAAATGTCTTTTCTCTTTGTGGTCATGCATCTCATTATATTACAGACTGCAAGGGGGAGGATCAAGTTAGAAATGAGTGATATCGAGAAAGATTTAAGATCACAAATCATTTGTAAGCCAATGTACATTCCAAAAATAGTGGACAAGAAATGGCAGGTTTAGGGGGAATATGCAAGACTTGCTATGGTTCCAGTCACCGCAGCTTGAGAGGAAATCAGGTTATTGGACTAAGCTTACTGAGACTGGACAATGTGCTTTAGGAGTTTTACATTACATTACATAAGATTAACGTTGCTGCATCTTGAGAATAGGGTCCGTTTGGGTCATCAGCTACAGAATGTTTGTTTGGCTGCACACTGCAGCTGGTATCCTACTAACCTATGAGCCTGTTCATCGATGTAATATGTACCATAAATATGTAATGCCTCACAGAGCGATATTTAAAACCTGGAGACAGCAGGGAGCATAAATCCTTGTGAAGGAAGGAGATCCAACATTGTCTCTTAACTTTAAAAATTAAATTAAATAGAAAGTGGTGCATTAACTATGCAAACATGCATGATTAGACAGTGGACTTTCTGAGATCAAAGGATTCTCAGCAGTGATGCATAATGAACAGAATGAGCAGACCTGGCCTTCTTCACTTTCATAGCTCACTATCAGAGCTTGTACTTTATTCATCTCTAAGGAAATCTGGCCCAGTCCATCTACACATGGTTTCCAGTACATCTCAATGCAATAAGCCACATCTAATGAGGAATTAAGCAGTTAAAGGCGCCAAAGCTGAATACTAAGCAAATGAAGGAAACCAGTCTGAAGTCCTGGAAATGCTTTGGACGATGGATGCAATTAATCCATCAGCACTCCGTTTTTCAAAGGCAATGTGTGGTTCTGTGGGATAGGATTGTGATCGGAAGGTTGCTGGTTCAAATCCTAGTCATGCTGCCATTGGGCCTCTGAGTAAGATCCAACAGCAATGTATTGGTCATAATTGTACCTGTGAGACAAAGGAGGGCAGTGAACTCCTGTACATGCATGCATCTTTCTTTTAGCAAAGTCAGAAAAAGGTTTTTATTGCAAATTTGTACATAAACAAGTTATAATAATATTCCTTGCACAGCCCTGGAAATCATATTTAAGTGCTGTCTTTAGCTGAATAAGAAATACGAAAGAGTAAAAGGGCCAGAAAATGATTTTCTTTTCCTCAAATTGCCATATTTCCATAAATATTACCACAAAGGAATGTTGTTCTCAGATGGTGAACAAACTGGGGGTGACAATCAGGAATGTATACAAGCATTATAAAGCAATGACACCCTGCATATTGAATTCATTTTACACTTGATGGACATCTAATGCAGAATGTAACAGTGGCATGACCTGCTGTAACCCAAAGTGCCAGTTGTTGCTTCTTTATGATAGCAACCTCTAGACGTGGCCTGGTGTCAGGAGTTGGGCTGCTATCTTGTCTACTCCAAAGAGGGAGGGAGTGACCCAATCACAGGGTCACAGCCTCCATAGGGATTCAGGGATCCGGGCCGGAAAGGGAACCAGTAACGAACAGTCTTTACCAAATACCACTATCTTGCTTCACTGCCTCCCAATGTTAGTCCCTGTTATGAATTTGGGACCTATGTTCTCTGAGCCAACAATGATTCCTGGGTCCTTGGAACTGACACCTTGGGATTTACCTGCCCAGCTTACATATGTACGGCTCCATTGCCTACTGGAGCCAGAAGTCTGTCTTCGGCTCCTGAACCCATTTCCAAAAGCATGTACATTTGGCTAGTACAGAAGAGACAGTTTTCAATTCATCGGCTTCATCTCCTGAGACAATTTCTCAAAAAATACAGGGTGTGCACCACAGCCTAGTGTCTCCGAGGGTGTGTGTATATATATTTAGGAAACTACCTCATTATCCATTAATTAAACCGTAAATCACTATGACACTGACAGATAGGCCCAATTATTCACATCATACATGGGTGAGCTTTTCCTGCATATCCTGTTTTTCCTGTTAGCCAGTCCATGAGTACCATGGGTAACCTGTGATATTTTACAAACAAACAAATGATCTTAATTATCATTGTCATATTTGGTATGTTCTGTTGTATAACAGTATTATTTAACAAAGGTTTTAATTACATTGGTCATTAATTTAACTATTTAGTTCTATTCTTCCAGAGAGTGACATTTGTGAAATGACTCACTTCATTTCCGACCACTGGCTGCATGTGTGTGAGGTTTGTGCAGGTTTCCTTGCACAGTACAAAAATTTGGTGGACTGGCACCCTTAGAGTACCCTGAGATGGGCTGGTGTCCTTACAGTATCCTGAGATGGGCTGGTGTCCTTACAGTATCCTGAGATGGACTGGCTCCCTTACAGTACCCTGAGATGGACTGGCTCCCGTACAGTACCCTGAGATGGGCTGGTTTCCTTACATTACCCTGAGATGAGCTGGCTCCTTTACAGGACCCTTAAAATGACTGGTGTCCTTACAGTACCCTGAGATGGGCTGGCTCCTTTACAGGACCCTTAAAATGACTGGTGTCCTTACAGTACCCTGAGATGGACTGGTGTCCTTACAGCACCCTGAGATGGGCTGGCTCCCTTACAGTACCCTGAGATGGACTGGTGTCCTTACAGTACCCTGAGATGGACTCGCTCCCTTACAGTACCCTGAGATGGACTGGCTCCCTTACAGTACCCTGAGATGGGCTGGCTCCCTTACAGTACCCTGAGATGGACTGGCACCCCATCCATGGCGACCTCTGCCAGGTGAATTTCGGGATAGGTTCTGGATTACAGTTACTCTGTCGGAATGAATATTCACGTTCACTGTTATCCAGTTTCTGGTATCAGCTGACATAAAAAAAACTCACTGTTACTGTTTTTAATTAAAATGCTGTTCCCAAAGGTTTCATGTGTTTATCAAGAGAATGGCCTGTATTGAGATTATCTCCATTAAAAATAAATCTCTCTAGGGCTGTTTTGTCCACACCACATATCCCAGAAGACGTCACAATGAAATTACTTTAGTCTTAAACATATTTTTCTCTAAATCTTTGCAGAGTCTATATCACGGTATAAAATTATTGTTTAATTTGCTACATTTTCAGCATCAATCTGATAAAATAATACAATATTACTATTCGGTGATAGTCACTACTACTAACTAATCCCCTCCCCCTCCCAAAAAAATAGATTTGAGAAGTAAATTTTATTAATGGAGAGTCCAGCGACTAACTAGTAGATGCATGAAATCCATTCCCTAAGAGCAAAATTTCTGAACAAAATAAAAGGTTTAAAAATGACATTTTATATTTTGCTTTCTACAGATTGTGACTTGGTCTTTGGTTGCATTTGGGCCTGCCTCTTTGTGGATTATCTTCTAGTTGTTGTATTTATCAGAAGATAGACACTGACACAGATCAGCTTCAGGTTAAGGTAACTGGGGGGGGGGGGGCAGAGCCGAAGACCATGGTTTGTAATCCGGGTGAAGGTTGGGCGATCGGCGTCGGTTCCAGGAGGGATGGGCAGAAACACGGAATCTAGGAGGCGAAACAGGAGTCGATACATATAAAACCGGACACAGGGAAAATTGCTCGATCTCAGGGCACGCCATGAAGATCTCGCGCAGATCAACAAATCGGGTCACCAGATATAGAGTAGTGATCGAGAGAGAACTTGAAACAGCTGGGATAGGTATGTCTTAAACCGGAGCAACCGGCAAAACCAGAAAATGGGTCGATAGGGCTCGTCACCTAAGGGAAGCCCTATTGGCCGGAATCCCCGGGGGCGTGGCTGGGATGACGAGGATTCCCCGGTGCGATCCATGACACTGGTAGTTTGTTTTAGAACAAGCTGTTCTTTTGGGTTCCTGTGACTTTGCTCATTGTACTCAGTGCTCATCATTTTTGTAAATTTTATATTGTTGCTTGTTGTGCTGTGGTAATTATTAATTAACAATACCAATACCATAATGCTCTTCGGTGCTCTGTGTGCTTATAGCTTAGATAAAGGTGGAACAGCTCAGTGGCTTTGCTTTATTTCAGAGCTAATTTGAAAATTTTTAGAGATTATTATTTAAAAAAATATCAAGGTCTTTGCTGATTACTTTTTAAAATTAAATTAGGAAACAAACAGGGGTGGCAGGGGGTAGCATAAACACACAAGTGAATATTAAGATAGGATATTTAAGAACTCAAGCACAGGAAAATGGAGTATTCTGGAGAACAAGTTCAATCATTCAATCTACTGTAGATCCATCAGTATTCCAAATGCTTATTCAGCATAGCTTTGTGGTGAGCCTAGAAGCATTTCCCAGGCATGTCCTTTCATCCATCCATCCCTTCATCCATCCATCCATCCATGCATCCATCCATCATCATCCATCCATCATCTCCTGTTCAGGGTTACGGGGGCCTGGACCCCATTCCAGGCAGCACAGGGCGCTAGGCTGGGGTACACCTTGAATAGGATGCCAGGCCATTGCAGGTCACGCCTACACACACACTGACACAGCCGTTAGCCTAACTGCATGTCTTTGGATTGTGGGCAGAAACCCACATGACATGGGGGAGCACGCAGATCGCACACATGCAGATCACACACACGCAGGGCGCACACACGCAGAGCGCACACACGCAGTGCGGAGGTGGAGGCGGGTGACGTGCTGCCCAGCTGTTAGGAAGCCACATGAAACTGAAGCAATGGAAGTCGAGCTGCAGTCCCGAGCTGGTCCTCTGTGAGTGAACGTGCTGTGACTGAAAGCGGAAGCGTGAAAGCAGGCTGATTAGCTAATAACATTTACTGCAAATTTCATTTAGTCCATTTGCAAAAGTGCTCTTTTAACACATCGTCATGCACCGTTAAATCCAGGAGACAGAGTTCCTAAATACACTAATCTTTTCCTGTTGACCTTGATCACAACCAGTGGGCTTATTACCGTGAGATTACATGTCTTTGTCACTGGACAGAGCCCATGCCCATCTCTCCCAGCTAAAAAAAAGATTCAGTCCCCTTTCACCCCTGGCCCATTCCTTCCACTAACACTATGCCACGCTAACCTCTTTCCATTCAACACTAGCAGACCTTCTCAGTCGTGCTCCTAGATCATGATGGAGCCTGGATCCAAGGCCTGGTCCCTATGTTTAGAGCTGATCCCCTGCTCTGTATGCAGATTGTGTGACACGGCATACAGTCTGTGCCCTCGGCAATCACACCCATAAATAATTCATCCCACCCTCAAATTACCGCCTATTAGAGAACAATAATAGTTTTTTTTTCTTTTCTGCCTGGCCTTCACTCTGCATTACTGCTGTCGGCTTCCCTGTGCCGCCCCGGTCCGGATCGCTCCATTCTGGCCGCAATTACCCCACTGCCGCTTCCACATACAAAGGGATCGCCAGGCTGCAGGCATTTATTTGTCTATTAAGCGTGCGTTCACTGGCATATGGCGCGGACTGCGCACACACCACACTGCGCACACACCACACTGCGCACACACCACACTGCGCACACACACTGCGTGCCGCAGCTTCGTTAGCAGCCTAGGCTGAGCGTGTGCACTGTCGTTCAGTCCATCCGATCACCCAGTTAATCTCGCCTGATTGGGATCTCATTGCAATGAATAATGTGGTTCAGAATATGTTACTCGAGGTCTTTCTTTTCATTACCAAACTATAAAAAAAACTGTCACACATTTATACTAATTGTTCTGTATTTTGTAATTATTTTCAGATTTTATGAAAACAGAATATATTTGCTCATTTATATTACTTTGATGAACAATTACCTCAGATATGATTAAAGTGCTACAAATTAGTAATCATTGATTCATTGAAAATTAATTAATAATGAACAATGAACTTTCTATGGACAGCCATACTGTAGGTGGCCAAGCATGCTATCTCTGTGCCCTCACACCTCCAGGGTTCTGGGAATGATTCCCCCCTCTGATCTCTGTGTGTGGATTTTGCATATTCTCCTTGCGTCTGTGCATGTTTTCTCCAGGTTGCATTCCAAAAAAACACTCCCAGATAAACTGGCATATAACTATATGGATGCCATGAGTTACAGTGAATATCACTATGACCAGTATCAGATATTATTATAATTTAACTTATAATATAAATCTAACTTAAAATGAGTAATAATGAATAATAGGAAAAATGCTTTTACGTCCATATATTTCCTGTTTTTATGGTCCAGCTATATGTTTTCAGGTTGTGGGGTACGTGTGTAACAAAAACTTAATTAGAGAATTTTCTGCAGAAACGTACAAAAAGACAGTGAGGAATAAGACCATACACAGCTAGTACTTGTTTGGTGTTGTGTGCTGCTCAGCAGGTCTGGGATCTGTACCTGTGATTGGAACGGCATGGGTTTAAATCCCATAGCAGGCATAGTCTTATACTATGGTAGCACCCTGGCTATGAAGAAACTGTAAAAATGTTTAGTTTCAGGAAGGCTGAGCTCTTCTGTATTTTGGATGATGAGATTAAGCCAAATATTTAAACCAAATGTTTCTGTGGACTGATTTCTGAATCACAGCGACCAGTGGCGTTTCAGGAGTGATTCAATTTTCCTAGCTGCCCAAAATGCAGACCAAGCTTGACACTGTTTATCTCATTGAGCAGTGAGTGACAGTAATACACCAGGAAAGCTATGTATTCTGGCTAAGAAAAAGCTAAAGTGAGATTTGAAAACAGATCCTGTCCTGTATGGCTGATAGCGGCGTCTGCAGAGTCCAACCCCAGCCAGGTTTGGTGAGCTCAGCCCTTCGGGCCCCCATCTCACTGGTGGGGGTGTAACATATGGTAATGCATATAGCCCTAACAGGGGCTCCAGCGTATGAATATTTGTGATCTCATTAGCGAATCACATTTCCATTTCTTTAGGGATTATTTCTACTAGGAAATACCAGAATCATAACAAGCCTTTCCCTGCGTGCTCGAAAATGAAATGTAAAACATAAAAGACTTGGGAGTTACTAAATTGTGCTCTTATTCATAGAATAATCTGAAATATGCAATATAGCATTTTTTTCCATATAATATTCTGGCATGTTTGAATTTTAAGCATAATTTCTCGGGCACATGGGAAGAGTATGGTGATGATAGTGGGCAGTGACTCTGCAGATGGTGAATGTATTAATCATCATTCTGATGCAGTCATCCTGCAGTGTGGGGTAATAATGGTTTGATTGCCATTGTTTCCAGTACGCAGTTCATTTACGGTTTTGTGTTGGTGTTTTTTGGTTCACATAAAATCATCATAGCCTCATTGTCTTTTAGAGGATTTACTATGTGCTTCCTTTTAAAGTAGCAGTGCATATGCTTTAGTCACATAACATGAGGTCCATACGGATGTGGTGCATTGAAGTAGAGCTCTATAAATGTTCAATGTGAGAGAGTTCACTGCTGCCTGCTTTAAATGTAGCCATCAAAAGTTGTTCTGAAGTACTGGCCCTTTAAAACGGGTAAATGCAAATCGAAAATTTTGACACAAATTGGAAGGGATTGATGAAATCACCAGGATAAATCCTATAGCAGAGAATGGAAAGTCCAGCACTTCTGGCTGCAGTTGAAAGTTACATTTCTTTATACTTTCTTTATACTAGAGGCAATTATATGAAGTTTTTTGGTTATTTTTTTCCTGGTAATGAGGGTCACAGTATCTCTGCATTGGCCAAGGTTGCTGAAGGACAACTTTGATATCCAGAGCGGATAATATTGCCAGATCTCACAAATTAATTAAGTTTTAGCTAATTGGGTCTTTCTGCTGATTTAAATCTGAAGGTGATATCTGGGACGTCCCACGGAGTGTTGGGGGCCTTCCTACAGATCTGTGCCCCCCTCTGAGGATTCAGAGGACGTTTACGCATGGTGCATTTTGTACCTGCTGATGTCACGCAAGAAACACATCAGTCACACTCAAGGAGAAGACACACACATCTCCTCATGCTGAGACACTCATTTAGCCCTTTAAACCTACTATTATGCCCTGTTGGGATCTTCTCATAACCTCAGCTTCCTGTCAAAGTATATGGATAAAAATGATGTTAGGAACCCATTTATGTGTCTTTGAATAGTTCCTGCTGCAAGACAACCAGAGGGCACATTTTGCATTTTTCATATTGCTCCCTCATTAATTCAGCTTTGTTACTGGTTATATATTTACAATTTTTTTTTCCTTGGAGCCACAGATAAATTAAAAACCTAAAGATGTCTCAATCTAAGAGCGGGCTTGTTAAACAGACTAAAAGTCACTTTCTCTGAGCAGCTCATACTCACTCACTGAAACTGAAGCCTATTTCACTCATTTACTACTTAACATTCCTGCCATCTGTTCATTACATTCCATTGTACAATTGCAATCTTCCCAACAAATCAGGTCTTTAAAACTGTCTTGAATTCTCATGTGTAGGAATTATTAGCTCAGGTAAATTTTAATATCTCCACCAATATATTTTGAAATTGATTAACTTTACTTAGTTC
>JAODJX010000047.1:17699962-17710881 GCA_026776945.1 Isichthys henryi | reverse complement strand
GCATGTGGAGCAGTGACATGTAGCTGACCTGCATGGGAAGCAGTGACATAGAGCTGACCTGCATGTGGAGCAGTGACATGGAGCTGACCTGCATGGGAAGCAGTAACCTGTATCATGTGGCTGCATGGGGAGCAGTGACCTGGAGCATGTAGCTGTGTGGGGAGCAGTGACATGGAGCTGACATACATGGGGAGCAGTGACATGTAGCTGACCTGCATAGGGAGCAGTGATATGCAGCTGGCCTGCATGGCGGTCAATGACCTGGAGCTGACCTGCATGGGGGGCAATGACCTGTATCATGTGGCTGCATGGGGCGCAGTGACTTGGAGCATGTAGCTGTGTGGGGAGCAGTGACATGGAGCTGACATACATGGGGAGCAGTGACATGTAGCTGACTTGCATGGGAAGCAGTAACATGGAGCTGACCTGCATGTGGAGCAGTGACATGGAGCTGACATGCATGGGGAGCAGTGACATGTAGCTGACCTGCATGGGAAGCAGTATCATGGAGCTGACCTGCATGTGGATCAGTGACATGGAGCTGACATGCATGGGAAGCAGTGACCTGTATCATATGGCTGCATGGGGAGCAGTGACATGTAGCTGACATGCATGGGAAGCAGTAACCTGTATCATGTGGCTGCATGGGAAGCAGTGACATGGAGCTGACCTGCATAGGGAGCAGGGACCCAGAGCTGACCTGCATGGGGTCCCTTTAAGGTTGCAAGCAAAGCAGTTTCACCCCCTCAACTCATCTTTAGGATACAAATATAATCACTCCACTCCAGCCTCTATTTCACAACCTGGAACAACCAGACTATTCAGAATCCGCTGTTTATGGGCAGAGATTTAAGAAATATTTTTAAAAATCTCTGTTGAGTATCATTACTCATGGGTCTAAGCAGAAACTATGATAATGTTTAAAAACAGGTAATCCAGACCTTCCCAAACACCCATTGTACCTGCATCCACCTGAATGTGTCCCATGCAACTCCATACCCCCATTTGTGTTGGTTTATGGCAGGAAGCCCTAGAAAGGGCCGCTGTATATGTGCGTTTTTGCTGCAACTCCCTAGTTAGATTACTAACTTGTGGACTGATTGGCTGAAGAGTCCTTACACTTGGGTTTCTACAGTTGACCTTTAGGTTATCCCAAAAACCTACATCTGCATCCCTTTGTGGATAAGATTACCCAACCCTGGTTTAGAGCCAGCAGAATGGACTCCCCTCCTCTTGTCAAGGTTACATTTTTTATTTGGTTGGAGAAAATTTGCTCTCTTTAATAGCATATATTGGATGTTGAGTGGTGTACCATAGATACTTACTTTATAACATATGGCTTGTACTTTTTCTGCTTTCCCTCACTCTAGTTGTTGAACCTCTCTTTCCTTATTTTCTCCTAGAAGCTCCATTTATATTTGTCCAGCAGAGCACTGACAGGCCTCTTTTTCCCCATTCCGGGTCCAGACCTCCACCACTGCTGATCCTTTCTCTCTATACTATACTCTCTATAATGACATACAATGTCATTAACACCATGCTTGCCAATGCAGCTGACTGGAGCTAAAGGCAGCTCAAGGCCATAGTCCACAGCAGCCAACTGATAAAATGTAGTTTACAAGTCACAGTTCTTCAAACATGATCCACATCTCATCTCTTGGAGGGTTTACTAGCATTTAGTCAGAAAGTAGAAATGATTCTAGAGTAAAATTGAAGAAGAAATGTTACCAGGCATGCTTGTCATTACCACTTTCACTTTTAATTCTCAGATTTTAATCATTCCTTCTCTGGGTCATAACCTCTTCCCAAAGCAGTGTGTGTGTGTGCGCGCGCACGTGTGTTGTGGCATTTGCATTTCCAATAGTCACCAGTCTCTGAAGACCTTGACCTTTTTGAATGGAGTAAACATCACAGCTTCTCAGTGGTAAAGTTCAAGAAACATCTTTGAAGAATGTCACTGTTTCCTGCAAAGTGCTGTAGAACCGGAATCAAGAGCATAAGTGTTTTGTAGCCATCTCATGTCAGGCCAACACCACTGAGCCTGGACAGCGCCACCTTCTGTTTCCTAAGGAGTAACACAGCTGATAGATTTCTCCTAAAAATTCTCCTACACAGAGGATCAGGGCTGAGTTTCCCAAAACCATCTTAACGCTACATTGTTCATAGGTTCTACCTTAAGTTGTCTCTTAACGCTCCAGCGTGTTTCCTGAAATGTTCTTAGTTAAATATACCTGTATCTTCCGTAAGGTATTCTTTCATAAAGTTGGTCCGAGCCTCTCTTAGCTGTGTCTTATTGCCGTTGTCGGCTCAAATTGCTCATTTAAAATAAGACTAACTACATTAAGTGTAAAGTTTCATAATCAAACATCACTTAACTAAAAAAATAACTGATCCATATTGTAGCGCCAGCAGGGTTCAGCATATCCAGGCATGTTTGCAGGTAATTGTAAATAGCCCTTGCTATAATGTTGGTGCTTATGGTTGTATTTCCCGGCGTGTATGTTGCCCATCTAATCTTCACATGTCCGTAGCTTTGTATAAGTCTCCCACCGTGTGGGCATCTTATGGTTCAGCGTCTGACCTCCGTGTGTTTCCTTATTACATCCAGTGCGGTGCTTGTTGGGTGCCTGCTACAGGCTTGTCCAGGATTATAATAAAGAGTGTGTTCTGTCTCAGCAAGCAAGGCCGATATTGTGGTCCGTCCTGCTCTACAACATTTTGTCTGATACATGACTACAATCATCATCAGATTTCATCCTTACACTCTGAATGCGCAGTGAATTGGCCTCAGGAATGTGCGGATTCATAATAAAAGATAAGGAATGTGCTATTGATTATGTATTTATTTATTAATTGGGATGGGGGATCCTCCTGTTTTCAATGCCCCTGGAATACACACGCCTCTCTAAATGTGCCAAAATCACAGTATCAAAACTTTAGTTGGTGGAGTCAACACTGCAGGTTCATTTACGTATTTTGGCTGATTTATTTTGCCCAAAATGCACCCTGGGATAGTCCTTAGTATTCAATACTGACTCACATAGGACATTCTCTTATGTAAAGACTGTAAAGCAACTTCACTGTCAGCTATGGTGCCATTCATAGTCCTAATACCAATGACATGCACATATATTGGTGCACATGGGTGTTTTATAGAACACATAAAAATACTGATGATACTAACGGTTATTCTGGGGAGGCTGGTTCCTGCACCCAGTCAGCGAAAATCATATTCATGGTTAGATCACTCAATTTGTTAATTTTGTGTTTTATTTTTAGGCTTTCCGCAGCTCTGATAAATGCTATATTTTATATTTATTCCTGCAATGTTATCAAAAACACCACTTTCTCTTGTGCGGCAGTCAAGCAGTTGCTGCATGGAGGGAATAACTAATTCTCGAACCATTGATGTCAATCAATCAGCTGTTCCGGCACCTGTTAAGGTCGCACTTAAGAAGCTGTCCCTTAAGCAGTCTCTTAAGAGATTGTTCAGGAAAGATACATAAGAAAACTAACACCTTTCGTAAGATATATCTTTAGTTAGAGTCACCGTTATCAGGAAACCCAGCCCTGGTCAGTTCTGGGAATAAAAATATTTCAATACTGGACAAAATTATGGGTAATAATCTATCCATCCTTTTTCTAATAGTTTATTCTAATCAGAGTCACAGGGATAGGTAAAATGCAATTGTACATTTTCATAAAGTGGGTATAAGAATTACCACACTTGGGATGGCGAACAAATTTATGTGATGGGGGGCAGGGGCATGGTAAAAGTAACTTTCTCCTGGCCTTGGAAAGTACGCAGGATTGGGTGGAATGGGAACTGGATTTTGCAGTTTAGCTAGCTATTGGTACAATAGACAGCCATATCGGTGTGGAACCTATTGTAGTTTTATTGTGGCAAACAATGGAACACCCCCTTACTGTACTATTTTAATTACAGTATTTTTTATAGGTTTTGTTTAGCAGACTGTAATTGTGCTGGTTTATGGTGTTTTATTTTGTGGTGCTTTATTTTATTTTATTTTATTTTATATTTCCTTCTTTAGCCCACTACTGTTGTCATCTAACTCTACCCGAGAGAGTCAAATCTAAGCATCTGTAGGGCAGCTATGGGGTCCTAAAAAATCACTTAGGAGCTGCCTGTGTGTGCTGTAATTGCTACGGAAAACACAAATAAAACATTTCTGTTTCTAACTCAAACATGCCTGCAGGTCTTCTTGTTTTCACGCTACATGCACAGCATTTGCTGCAGAATCGGGGAAACCAGGATAACAACAGGAACCAGGTGCACAGATGAGATGTCTGAAGCAAAACTGGAGTCTTACAATTAGTTAAAGCTGCCTAGCACCACACATAACAACCAGCTTTCCTCACTCTCTCACACCAGCTCCTGTAAAGCATTTATGATCCAGAAGGAAAGAGGACACTGAGAATGTGCTACTAAGTTAAATTAATGAAAAGTTAATGCAGAAATGTCTCCACAGACGCCATGAAGCTCGTGATAAACAGAAGGATATAGGTACACCAAGCCCCATTTGGAGATAGCAGATGTGCCGGCACTGAAAATGAGCTTCACAGATACTGTCAGGGCGGATTTTGCGAAATTGGTGTCATGTCACTTTAAGGAGAGAGCCTGTCACGGAGATGCAGTAGGATGCTGCCTATTAGGTGAGAGGAGGAATAACAAAACACAATGATGAAAGCCGATGCAAATAGCAGAGTTTTAAAATTCACCGAATAACATTAAATCGACAGCAGGGAGCCGATCGAGACAATTGGTGCATTTGTAAACACAATTAGGTAAGTGAATTGTCTCCTCTCCATTTCCACAAGCTGACCTTGGTGGCCATCTGCGGCCTGTGCCGTGTTTTAGGCTGCTTCGAACATGAGGCTGCCGTGTGAATTAGCGGCCACAGCATCAGCTGCTACCTTCAAACCACAGCGAGGGATTTACCTTTGATGACCCCGAGCCTTTCCTGTGGTAACAGGGACGTGCCTGTTTGTTTAAAGGACGAGGGATATTTAAAAACTCCTCACAGCCAGTCTGCTACTGTTGCCCCACACAGCAGTGTGGGTGATAGCTGCTTCTAGCTGGCGGCCGTGTATCTGGCACCACCTCTTACCCTTCAAACCTCACAACGAAACCTGTTTTCTTACTCCTTCATATGGAGAAGGGCCTCAAAAAGCAAAGGCCCTAAAGTTTAGGCATTATTTTAAGCACGTTTTTTTCCCCTAAACTGTTCTCTCTAGTAGGGAAAGCAATCAATGAAAAATTCAAGATTTACACCAGAAACGTTTCCACTTTTTTTGGCTATCTGCTCTGGAATCAGATCATATATAAGTTTCCTCTTAGTTTACGGTTCAGTTTGTAACATTTTGTGTTATGTGGGAATGAATTCCTAGGGGCTAATACATTTTGGGAAACCATTGCAACTGGCTTACATGTGTCTTGATGGACTGCGCAGGCTGTGTCTGCATCAAAGTGAAAATCAGATCATGTCTTTCACTTACTGGCTTCATCAGCCTCCACTCCCCTTTTTTAGTTTGGAATATGGAGATCCTGGAGGTCATCTCATGGTCAAACAGTCATATCCGCCTCTGAGGCCTAAAGAAATCTTACCCCCAGGAACTATCTAAGCCTCTGTCAGGCCAGACCCAGTAGATCCACCAAGGCTAAATCCTTCGGCCAGTTCCTGGTTGACTGCAAGCATCATTTGGGGTTGAGCAGAGGGATCCGCACCAAAGGTTAAAAACATCCAGCTCAATGACAATGTCAGCAAATCAGAGTGCTGTTGAGTCCACAGGACCATATGAAACCAAAAGAAGATTATATGCACCACACCTGTAAGAGGCTGTTTGAGCTCAGCATAGTTTGTCTGAAAAAGCATGTGAGACAGGGAGGGTGCCTTTGATTTTGCCATGGATATGCTTTGGCATTTAAGGTGTGCCGTGTCACTGTCATTCTAATCAATTATTAAAGGTACGCTGCCATTTTTTATTTATTATGATATCTGTGGACGGACTGCCGTCTCAAATGCTGGACCCACGCTTTAAAATCTCCCTGCTATTATGGAATATATACAAATTAGTAAGATTTTTTTCAAGTGTAGGGTAGAGTCAGCTGGAAGAAATGAATATTCAAACTAAAGCTATAGTGCTTTCAGCCCCTGAGGACCAGCTGTGTCAGTGATGACTAGAGGAACCTGACAGATTACTCTCCATGTTTTTCCCTCCTTTTTGTTCTCCACTTCATCATTACTGTGGTTAGCTGGAAACCTGCCTTTGGATTTCTGTTGATGTTGTTATTGTCATGCCCAGCTCGTACGATCCTCGTGTGTGCCACGCCCCCCTGATTATCCACGCGTGCTTCCCTGATTGTACCCAGCTGTACCCTGTTGTCTTGTCTATTTCAATCCCTGTCTTGCCTTAGTTTGTGGTCTGTCATTGATGTTAGTTAGTCTTTGTGCTGTCTGCTCCGTCCCGATCCCGAAAAAATCCCCATTTCCCCGTATTCCGCTTGCCTTGCCTGCTTCTTGTCCGCTCGCCTGTCTGTGCGTTTACCCAGCGAACATAACAGAATGACGGACCAAACCCAAGAGGTACGGCAGCAGACTGAGGAGCAACATCTCGGTCTGCTGCGTGAGACGTATTATTGGCTGAACCAGCCTGAGGTCCAAGAGGACCCTGTTGCGCTGGAGTTCGCCAACTGCAGCGCACATCTCCTGATGGAGATGTCCCCACCTGAGGGCGAGCACCTCCTGGAGGAGGTACGTGCCAACCTCCAGCGGTTAGTCCAACGGCTCCTGGAGCAGAGGCTCAGGCTAGCTGTATCGCGCGGCACAGAGGCTGCTTCCCCGCCGTCCGTCCCGAACCCCCCCGCCCGCCACCGCGAACCGCCGGAAGAAGAGGAGAAGGCCGGCGATCGCCTCGTCAATTGTCCTGGGGGCATGCGCGCTCGTCCCCGCTTGTCTCCCCGCCGATGTTCTGGAGGACTCTCCGGGCAGTTCAGAGGTCTTCACCAGCACTGTTAAGCTGCCCGTGCAGGCAGCTTCCCCTGTCCAGGGAACACGCCGGGTCGTCGCGGAGCTGCCACCGCCCCTCGAGCAGTATTTCTTCCGGCCAGAGCAGCTGGCTAATAAGGGGGCCAGCGCAGTGCGGGACGCTATCCCGCGTTTGCCCCGGACTCTTAAAGGGGCCACGCCCATCTCGCTTGCATGGGACCTGCCAGTCCCGCCGCCTGCTGCAGCCGCCCGGCCCGAGGCGCTCCCTTCGCCTCTGCCTGCAGCTCCCGCGCCCACGCCCGGGGCGCTCCCTCTACCTGCAGCTCCCACGCCCGGGGCGCTCCCTCTGCCTGCAGCTCCCGCGCCCACGCCCGGGGTGCTCCCTCAGCCCGCACTTGTGACTTTAACCCCTGTGACTCCTGTCCTTGTCCCCACTCCAATCCCTGACCCTGTTCCAGTCCTTGAGGAGGTCCCGGACAGCCCGACCACCGCTCCTCCCTCCTTAGAGGTAGAGGAGCTTAGGTAGGAACCCTCAGGGACCTCCCTTGTGTCCGCCCTTCCCTCACCCCGGCGAGCTTGAACCCGGCCAAGGGTCATAATGTCTGTGTCCAAGAAGGGGAGAGGACACAGACGCAAGGCTGGGTCCCACCTGCCCTGCCCCCTGGCTCGCACTCCCTTGCCTGCGCTGGGGCTCGGTCTGCGCCTGCGGGTCCTGGCCCTCATCGCCCTGCCTCACTCCCGCCTCCGGCTCCTCTTCGGTCGCCTGTGGCCTCCCCTGCTGCGGCTCCTCAGTCGCCTGCAGTTCCCCCCACTCCGGCGCGTCGGGGGATGTCGCTGCCTGCTGTGGCTCCCCCTCTCTCCTTGCCTGCGCCGGTGTCCCCATCAGCTCCCTCGTCCCCTTCCCTGGTGCCCCCTCCGACTTCCTCCTCGTCCCCTACATCAGTCCCTCGCCCTGCCTCCTCAGCCCCTCCGAGGTCCCCTCCAGCTCCGGCCTCTTGGCCACCCGCGGCCCCTCCGGCCGCTGCCCATTGCCTGCTGGGGCTCCCTCGGGCTCCCCTTTATTCCACCTCCTTCTCTCCTTGGCTTCCTGTCTCCGTCCCTCCTCTCTTTGCCCCTCGTCCCTTTGTTCCTCCAGTTTCTGCTCCTCGTTCCCCAGTGTTCTCTCCATTCACTCCTAGCCCTTTTGTTCCACCTGTTCCCTCCGTGTCCCCGTTCCTTATCTGTCTGCCTTCCCTGTCCTGTGTCAGGTCCTGTCCTGGTTTCTTCCTTTGTGTCAGTTTTGTCTGTCCGTCCTGTTCCCTGTGTCCCGTTAATGGTTTTGTTCTTCTTTTCCAGGTCCCGTATCCCTAGTCTCGTCCCGGAGAGCGCGCCTTTGGGGGGGGGTTCTGTCATGCCCGGCTCGTACGATCCTCGTGTGTGCTACGCCCCCCTGAGTATCCACGTGTGCTTCCCTGATTGTTCCCAGCTGTACCTTGTTGTCTTGTCCATTTCAGTCCCTGTCTTGCCTTAGTTTGTGGTCCGTCATTGATGTTAGTTAGTCTTTGTGCTGTCTGCTCCACCCCGATCCCGAATAAATCCCCATTTCCCTGTATTCCGCTTGCCTTGCCTGCTTCTTGCCCGTGCGCTTACCCAGCGACCATAACAGTTATCATGCTGTTGAATGGTTTTTTATTCAAAAGGAGACAGAACAGACAGAAAACAAGAGAATTTGATCTTAACTCTCAGCAGTAGGCTTGACAGCCAATCAGGAAGAGCCATGTTATTCTGTTGATCTTGAAGCTCTCCAATCAATGCTGAAACACCCAATCAGGAAGAACCACACTAATGTACAGATCTTAGACCCCTCCCGTCAATGCTGAAATCAAGAAGAGCTATGCTAATCTTGTTCCTGTTATTGACATGTATCTGTCCGAAGAGATACCTATGATGGACATGGCTTTAGAAGAGGGTTTCCCAATATGCCTGGGTACATTAAAACTAAACAGATTCTCTCAGCAAGCTCCCTGTGGTGTGGAGCAGACCCCCAGCTGGGGAAGGTGGAGGAGCCAAGCTGCTCATTGACATCACTCTTCTGCAGGCCTGGAAGGGGCATATTTAAATATTTCCCTTAGAAACTACATTATATTCTCTGTAAAATGTTACACTTCAGGTGTGACAGGCAATTCACACCCCCCTCATTCTCCCCCACGCACGTGCCCGCTCACCCTTTGATTCTCCTGCTTTAGCAATGGCATTGATGCAGATCACGCTCCTGTGGTTCACTCTCTATTAGGGGATTAAAAATCAATTAGGAAGGAATCCGTGCATTGGTGTGATCATAGGCTGGGGGAATGTCCCATTCATCACACATTCACCTGCTGCAGTTGCCTGGAAACTAAGTTTGGGTATCATTTGGATTTTTTTCTGATACCGGTGCTAAAATTATACTTTTAAAATGGTGCTGGTGCCTGAACAGGTATTTTAATGTTTGGGTCTCTTGATTTGTCCATACAGCCATTATTATTACTTTTTTAATTTGTTTACCTGAATTTGTAACTACGCTTTTTTAGGATGATGGTTGTATTTTGTGTTTGCAACGCAGGAGGCAACTAATAAACATGTTTGCAAGTCCCACCCCAAAGTACTAAAGGAGTACCCACCCCCCAGCAGGTTGGTACTTTAGTACTGATACTGTACCAGAAGTTAATGGGAAAAGGGTAGTACCAATATTTTAGTACCAAACGTCTGGTGTCTGGTGCAGTGGTAAAGTGCCTTAAAAGTGATAGTGTGAGTAAGTGAGGGTGTCCTATGATGGTGCCCCCCCCACCCCCCTTGTTCTCTGTGCTTCTCGGAACAAACATCAGCAACCCCATTACTGATGCACTGGACGAGCAGCTGTGGGAGATGGATGGAGAATCCATTCTAACTTTCTATCAAATAACAGCAGTAACTTAGCTACCTTTTATAATGAAATCCCAAATAAAGCCCATAAACGTTTCTTTTGTCGTCAATAAATTCTTTTTACAGTATGTTTTGTGTTAATGTCCACTACGTACAGAATTACTGCAATGAAAGGCTTTAAATGGCGTCACCTGGTGTTACAGTTCCACCCCTTAGTGAATACTGTAACGTGATTATTATTATTATAGTAATTAGCTACATTAGTAATTAGCTACATTAAACCCCTTAAATAAGTGATTTTCCATTCTGTGCACTTTTATTTATAATTTTAGAGTTTAAGAATGTTAAACTTACATTTAAATATTAGCTATCTAGATTTTTTGAGTTTTTAGAATGACAAACGCGACTGCAAATCCAAACTGCTGTTTTCATTCAGTTTTATATTTAGTGTAATATATGGATTCCCATTTAAAAGTTACAGTTTGCAGACAAAATAGTGAGTACTTAAAGTCTAGACAGATGTCAAATGGATAGTTGCATACCATTGTGTTACATATTTTTAATGCAATGTGTAATTTCCTGTTTTGTTATTTAGAATGTATGTGTGGGACGGGGGTTGTGTGTGGCCAGCCTATGATTGTCTTGGGGAGAGTCAGGTGACCTGCTTTTATGTGCAGGTTTTTCTCGGTATAAAATTACTAAATTACTGTGTTCCCAGTAACGCTCTGCTCCCAGAATTCTCTGCTGCCAGTAACGCTTTGCTCCCTATGAATATAACAAACAAATGAAATGTTATGAGGTATGAACTATCCATCCATCCATTTTCCAAACTGCTGGGTGTCCGGAAGCAATGGGCACGAGGCAGGGAACAACCCAGGATGGGGGGCCAGTCCATGGCAGGGCACACTCACACACCATTCACTCACACATGCACACCTATGGGCAATGTAGTAATTCCAATTAGCCTCAGCATGTTTTTGGACCGTGGGGGGAAACCGGAGTACCCGGAGGAAACCCCACGACGACATGGGG
>JAODJX010000047.1:17689660-17699862 GCA_026776945.1 Isichthys henryi | reverse complement strand
CAGGAGCGCTCGGAAGGACCAACACGCATTCACAGCCTTCGGCTGCGCCATTGGATTCCGCCATTGGGCCAGTGGGCAGCTCCCTACAAGTGGGAACCAGGAAGAGATTTACCTAAATGAGTGGATGTCTCTGTCACATGAGTGTATGTTGAGGCCTGAGGTCAAACTGATAAAGAATGAAAAATATCAACAAGAGCAGCAAATAACACCATTGGATCAGAAACCATAACTTAATGCTGGAGGTCTTGAACAGGGGCACCCCCCCCACCCCCAACACATACTAACAACACACATTGACCCACCTGTTAATGAATTACATTCTTGCATAATGATTCTGCTTAGGAAATTTGAAGTCTATTTGAATCTATTTATTCGCCTCCTGGATGCATCATATTGTAGTTGCACTTTCTTGCTGTCAGTTTCAATGCCAATGTGAATGTTCATTAGAGTGAGTCTGCTATCTGAAAAACCAGCCAAGCTTTACTGGCACCGATTAGCAGAATGACAAAATATTTTTTATATGCTGCTAAAGACAAAATATTGATCTATGGGCCAGATTAAATAATGAGTTATAAACATAACGCAGGCTGGAACTATTGAAAGTGGTGAATGAGCCGACGAAATCCCTCGTCCTCCAATATAGAATAGCTGGTTGTGCAATGAAATATAATCTCCATCATGTCAGTAGTTGTGTGTCTAGGTCTGGTGCTGCTGACTTTGAATATTGATGAAGTTTAAAAATTAGCTGGCAATGTCAGTATGTTAACCAGTATATCGTGCGTCTCGACATATCGTCTATTCCATCTTCATAAAGATAATGTGTAATGCAAAATAAAAATGAAGAGAGAAATACAGAACCCTTCACAAGTATTGGCACCCCTTGTAAAGATTTGTAAAAATGGTTAGAAAAAATCTGCGTCATCAAAAGGTGGATTTTTTCTAACCCTTTTTACAAATCTTTACAAGGGGTGTCAATAATTGTGGAGGGAGCTTTATATTGGTCACGAATGTGAGGAAAAAATTGCAATTTCGATTCTGAATGAAAAAAAGTGTGATTCATACAGGTATAGAGCTGCTGTCCTGCCTGGAACGGCCTTCAGCCCATCAGCCAATACGAAGTGCAGCTCGTCCTTAACGCTGGGGTCACCGTGCATCGTGTGAAACACAAAGACCATCCTGCAGCAGGAGCCTCTCCGCCCCCACCCCGGCCCCCACCTTCACAGCTCTTTGTCACTTCACATTTCCCCTCCACCCTGCTCACCAATGCCTCCCTCGTTATTAAAGGGGAGGAGGTGTGCAGGTGCTTCACAGAGCCAGACTGGAGGGGATCAGCCGCCCCTGACCTGCTTTCCATTGTCAAGCTATAACAAGATTAATCGTGGAATACGGTGTTTTCATTACCATCTCTCGTGTGACGGAGCACGACGACCTGTCAAAGTTTTGACCCTCGTACGTACCATGAAGCATCTGGATGAAAGAACAGCTTCATTAATGTTTTTCACACATTCAGAGTTAAATGCTGTCGTAACATCTTGTAGGACAATATTTTGCACAGAGCTGATTTTTTTCCTTTATAGAACTATGATTTTCAGTAAATGCTATAAAAGTGAAATCGTTCACATACCAGATCTCCAGGCAGCTGTTTCTCCTTTGGAGAAGAGACTTAGATTCATTAGAACAAATTGAACAGGGTTTCACATTTGTCTGTCATGGATATTAAAATTGTAGCTTGCTGGACTATCTAATTTGCAAATAAAGTCTAATGCTTTTCTATTGAAGAAAACTTAATGAACAAAATAATTAAGTTGCTTTTACTAGAGCTGGTGCATCTGAGTTTTCCTTTTTAGATATGATAGTATTTGAGCGGTATTACGCCGGAACTGTTGAAACTAATCATTTTAATAGCACTAGTCCTGTTTTCTTGGCTTAATTTCATTCTACTAGGTCACTATATTACAATTAGCACTCTAGTCCAAACTCCAGAATGAAATTTAAAATAAAAGACAAAAAAAATATAATTGAAATAAAGGCATAGTTTGTCTTCATTTGTCCTCATTTAGTTTTGTCCTTGTTTTGATATATAAGTGTAAAAAAATGGATATTAAAAACCTGCGAGGAACACTGGAATTCAAGTGAGCCCTGGAAGATTAACGGCCGCACCAGTATCGATTTTTGTGGAACTACAGTATGGATGCTATAGGAAATTTCTCATTACCCTGAACTGAGCCGAGCTCGTGACAGTGGCAGGTTACAGGTTGAGGACATCAGCTTAATGGGATCGAGCAGCTGTAACCATTCAAACGATGGTGCATTGGGGAATGGAGACTCTTAGGGTGCTTGTCTCTATAGCAGCAGCACGACACTGAAACTGTGACCTCAGTCAAGCGGAGATACACACAGCTAGATGGAAGTCTACTGGAAATTGTAATGAAACAGGTGCCACTTATGTCAGTGTATGGCAGTGGTTCTCAAAGTCGGTCCCCGGGCCCCACTACCCTGCTTGTTTTCCTGCTATCCCTGCCCCACACACAAGTCCCAGCTGTCTTTCAGCTTCTGATTGACTGAACACACCTGATCCAGGTAATCAGGACAGGGATAGCTGGAAAACAAGCAGGGCAGTGGGGCCTGAGGACCGAGTTTGAGAACCACTGGTGTATGGGGATATTTAAGCATCTGGATTTCGTTTGGGGTAAACATAAAACAAGATATATCCCATCCAGGGTATTACCCAGCCTCGTTCCCCATCCTGCCTAATAAAAGTGCAAATAATAGCAATTATAAATATATAAAATAATTTTAGAGATTACCCTGAAGTTATATGTGGACACACATACATCAGAAAAACACATTAATGGATGTCACCACCAACTCGTGTAAGAGCCTGTGAGAGTTACTCATGATGTAATGTCTAGTCTGTCCTCTTAATAATTTGGGAAATAAATTTCGCTGCATCAGAACCTCATGAATCTTCAGTAAATTGCACATCATTTTATCTCTATATTTAGTTCATTTTATTTGGAACAATATTAAAGTTTCAAAGACTTCATTAGTCTGGGGGGTACTAATAGGCTTGGGGAGGGTCAAGAGGCGTCAACTTAGGTAAGCAGAGAGCAAAGGTACCAAACAGGGTTTGAGACCTGCTGGAAGGGAACCATGAGCTCCAGTAGGACCCCAGATGCAAGGCACATCCTCCTGTAGTACACGAGCTGCTGTAGGTCCCAAATTCTTAAGTTATTTGGGACAGCAAAATTCTTTTCTATGCTTCATACTTCCTGCAAACGTGTGCTGTAGCACCGGCACGTCCGCGACCCTAAATGCTCACGCTTCTAGTGCCAAATGCACCAGCCAATTGTGTTGCCACCTCATCAGGCCCAAGATAAGGCTGAGGACAAATCTGCTCTTAAGTCATATTCATGAACTGTGATATTGATGTTATTCATATATATATATATATATATATATTAGGGGTGGGACTCGATAAAAAAAAATCTAATTAATTAGAAGCTTTGTACTTAATCGAAATTAATCACATTTTAATTTTTGACAAGAGAAATATAAGATTTAAGTTTGGTTGATGGATGAATCAATATACATAAGCTTAAACTTCAAAGTCTTGTTTCTTTTCCCATCAGTCTACTACAGAGACCAATAGATGAGTGCAGAAAACATAGAGCAACGTGTTTTCAGAACACTGGAAATTTTAACCAAAAATGCCAGAGTACTGATTGACAACTGTTCCCATTTTTCAAACATCATGTATGAAAAACAAGAAAACCCAAACAATCACATTTCGGTAAAAAAAACCCTCAAGTATCCCTGGCTAAAAATGCTCTCTCATCTAAAATGGTATAATTACTTACCTTAAATACTTACCTGATAAGCTGTTAAGTGATTTACGATCTGTCAAAAAGGTAACATAAGGCGCGCTGGCTTAAAGCAATGCATTCTAGTCCTGACGCAATGCGCCATGGTTAGATGGTATAATGGTGCGTTCGATTATCTCTTGGAACTCGGAAATTACGAGGTTATGAGTCACATCATGTCGGACAGAATATTCTTGTCCGAGTTTCTTCTGTGTTCATGGAGCATGTTCATGGAGCATCACAGCTTGTTCATGGAGGCAGCCATGTTTGTTCCGAGATGTGGTAGCTCGAATGGGAGATTGTCGGATGTGATGTCACTGAACTCGGAATTTTCGAGTTCTGAGAGAAAAACGAACGCACCAGAATGTCGGACATCAACGTCATAAAACAGGCGTGTTTCCAATGGGAAGTGACGTTTTTTGTGACGTTTTGTGACGTTTTGATCCGAGTTCCGACTCGGAGAGAAATAAACTGCACAAACTGCATGCCACGAAGAGAGCAGGCCCCCAGTGCCTGATCTGCCTGTTCCTGACCAGCCTGTTCTGGAGATCCCAGACCAAGTTCCCCAGGTGCCCGTCGCGACGTCCCTAGCTGGGACGTATTTCACCCTCCAGGGTCTCTTCTGGAGAGTGATGGAGGACCCGAGAGCATGCGAGGCTCCTGAGGCAGACCAACTGCTAACGCAGCTCCAGGGAGCCTTCGCAGCATTCTCTCCAGCTTCTTCATCGTACGAGCTGGAAGAGATCGCCGCATCCTTGGGGAGGCTGCTACTGTTGAGGACAGAGCAGACCTCCTCGACAGACCCCCCCAAGGTTCCTGTGGCGCCCCCTGCTGGTGCTGAGTCGGCGGTTCTTGCAGTTCCCCCTGCTGGTGTTGAGTTGGCGGTTCCTGCGGCGCCCCCTGCTAGTCTGGAGTCGGTGGTTCCTGCGGCGCCCCCTGCTGGTCCTGAGTTGGCGGTTCCTGCGGTGCCCCCTGCATGCTGTTTACAATGATTGCAAAGCTCAAACAGAAACTGAACCTGAGCCAAGTTTAAGTGCAGCTGTACCTTTCAGTCCCCGAAGAGGTCCCAGACAGTCTGACCACCGCTCCATCCTCCTTGCGGGTGGAGGAGCTCGAATGAGACCCCTCGGGGACCTCGTTAATGACTCCTCTGCCCTCGCCCCGGCGAGGGCGACCCCAGCCACAGCCCCGCCTTTCAGTGTTCCGAAAGGGGAGAGGACACAGGCGCAGGGCTAGGGTTCCACCCGCCCTGCCCCCTGGCTCGCCTTGGCTACGGCTCGGGGAGCGCCTGTGGGTCCTGGGGCTCCGGTTTGGCTGTTGCCTGCAGGTCTCCCTCCGACGTCTCGTCGCCCTGTCTCGGTCCCGCCTCCGACGCCTCGTTGTTCGCCTGCGAGTTCCCCTGCTTCGACTCCTCGGTCACCTGCAGGTCCCCCCACTCCGGCACGTTGGTGAACATCGCCTTTGCCGGCTGTGGCTATGCCGTCACCTGCTGCGGCTCCCCCTCCCTCCTTGCCTTCGCCAGTATCCCTTCCTGCTTCCTCGTCGCCTCCCATGGTGCCCCCTCCAACTCCCTCCTCATTCCCTTCGCCTGTCCCTCGGCCTGTCTCCTCCGACATCGCCCCCTCCTCTGCCCTCCCAGTCGCCTGCGGCCCCTCCGGCTGCTGCCCGTCGCCTACTGTGGCTCCCTCGGGCTCCCTGTTGTCCCCTTGCCTTTCCCGTCTGGCCTCCTCTGTTTCCTCCTCATCCCTCTGTTCCTCCTGTCTCTGCTCTTCGTCCCTCTGTGCCTCTGTTGACTCTTGGCCCTTTTGTCCTGCCGTTTTCTGTTCCCTCTGTGTCTCCTGTCCTTGTCTTCCAGGTCCCATGTCCCCGGTCTCGTCTCGTCTGTCGCCTCCCCTGAGGCGCGCCCGGAGTGCAGCTCGTCCGATCCTCGTGTGTGCCACGCCCCTCGATCATCCATGTGTGCTTCCCAATCGTGCCCAGCTGTTTCCTGTTATTTTCGGCTTGTCTTGTGTATTTAGTCCGTGTCTGAATCTGTCTTCCCCAGACTTGTCATTAATGTTAGTTTGTCGCCATCTGCCCTGTTCTCCCGGTCCCTTTAATAAACCTGTTTTTCCCTCATCCTTGCCTTCCTGCCTCTTTCATACCCACTGCCTGCCTGCCCGTCCACCCCACAACCTGACAATATCATTCACAAAATAAAAAAACAACTAAATGAAAAGTATAAGTATTCCATCCATTTATCCTTCTGGGTCACGAGGGGTCTGGAGCCTATCCCAGAAGCTATGGGCACTATACAGGGAACAACCCACGATGGGGGGCCAGCCCATCGCAGGGCACACTCACACACCATTCTCTCACACATGCACATCTATGGACAATTTAGTAATTCTAATTAGCCTCAGCATGTCTTTGGCCTGTGGGGGGAAACTGAAGTACCCAGAGGAAACCCCACAACGACATGGGGAGAACATGCAAACTCCACATACATGTAACCCAGGCAGAGACTCGAACCCGGGTCCCAGAGGTGTGATTTGCTGTGGCGGTTGTTAACCACTGCACGACCATGCCACCTAAGTATAAAGGTTAATTAGTATAAATATTAATTATTATTAATATCTAACTAAAAACAAATGTCAAATGCTTTCTGATACGATTTTTAAAATATGATTTAGCTTAAGTAAAGGTTTGTTTAGCACTGGGCCACTTTCGTACTTCAACCCTTGAAATACTAAATAGCATTACGTCATCCTTACATCTATCTATGGAAATTAAATGACAGAGTCTTAAAGTGGATCTAAAATAAATTATAAGTAAAAGTAAACATATTTAAAATAAAAACTAATAAAATCACAAGAACAACAACAAAAAACTAAAACTGACCTGGATTTCAAATGAAAACTGAGAAGAATATAACAACTATGTAAAAATTCAGAATTATAACACTGATGCAAGGGCGTACACAGCCCAGGTAGCACACATACGTTGCCACGATGTTGGTTTAAGATCGGAATGTCGTTAAATGATGGCGTTCCATTTATTATCAATATTTAAATTATTACAAAAACTAATGTTTGTTTTAGTGAGCAATTTTGTGTTAATCAGTTCAGCATAACAATTAGACCTCTTGTTACAGTTTCTGTCAGGATGTCAGTATTGAATATAATAAACATATAACTTTTAATCTGTTAAATTGTGTCTGGTTTATGATTTCAAACAGTACACCTACATGCAGGGTAAACAGAACAAATCTACCCTGTTATACTATACAGTCTAATCGGGAAAAATAACAGTAGCTAAACGTCATGTAGTGATCCCATTAACGTCACATTGCTGTTGAAACACATCATGCAGACATCGGATGTCCAATCGATATTTTGTAGCGATATCCCTGTGACATAGAGATGCTTTGTGGATGGATTTTCAAGCAGAGATGTTGTGCCAATGCCTGTGTGCTGTCTGGGGGGTTCTGTATACGGCGTTGCAGTATAAACGTATTCTATTTTAGTGTCCAGCCACCTGGAAGTCTTTATAATCACATAGTGAGGAATCATATATATTTATTTAATACTGATACCTGGGTTTTATCCAGCTGCTGTGATATGCCTGACTCGCCCCACCGCTCACTGGCGGCCCACCTCTGCCTCTCCGAGTCCAGGATCGCTCTCTTCAATCAGAGCTCGCTCTTAATCAGTGTCACGCTGAAGAGAGTCCGCGAGTGCGGGGGCTGGACCCATCAGGCACTTCGCGTCTTTCTGAGGAAATGAGGAAAGATTAATAACCCATGAATGGATAGCATCCTCTCCTCTAGGTGGCGCTTTAAAGTTTACAAATGGCCACAAGTGAGTCGGAAGCAAGGTGACCTGCTCTCGTTATGGGGGTTTCAAAGACGATGTCCTGTATCTGGACCACAATGTGTGGAAGTTGGATGGCCAGACTTTCTGCTCTCTTAATGGACTGAACTCTGGAAACTCTACATGCGATTATTAGCTGCTTTTGGTACCGGCTGAGGTGAGACTGTGGGAAATGGCCAAGACTGCATTTCCATACCTCATGTCTCTGTGTAGTTTGTCTAGCTGTGTAAACTCTGCCATGTATGAGTATAGATGGGACGATACTGCAGTACCATTACGTGTTTTGATCAATGACGGTTAGGACGTGGGTGACTTGGTGATTTGCACTCTTATTTCATACCTCCAAGTTTGTGGGTTCAAATCCCATCTCTCCTTCATATGCATGTATCACCACCAAATACTCCCATTTCCTCCAGTGGTTTAAGGATGTTGTGAGGATATTTGGCATCTAAATTGGCACTGATTAGTGGTTATTTGTCCTTTGATGGTCTGTCACCCCACCTAGACTGTGTTCTGTTCTATGTGGGATAAGTGTAAGACCCAGATCGGGATAAACAGCTGGAAATTGAGTGAAATCAGGAATTGGTAGATGTTTAAGCTGCTATCGAGCCACTATCATCAGTATACAATGCACTGCCATGGAAATAATAAAAAACAGGGTCTGTGTGCATTAGTTATTACATGATTTAGTCCTATGCTATTATTAAATGCGCTCTCCCTCATTCGATCATACATTCTCAATGACTACCTGCCATTATAAATTAACCTTAATTGATTATCACTGTACACCACTGACATACTTTCAATGGCACAAAACGGAAGCTTTTACGATATGTTCGATTTATTCTGTCCGAAGCCCTTTCAGCAATGAATGGATACAGAAACAGCCGCTGGTATGGAAGTAGACAGGAATTCAAAAGGGAACAAAGGTGCAGGTATCGATTTCTTAGTCATGGTAGTCAGCTACAAATGGTTGCTTTTCTGAAAACAAATCAGCGTAGAATTTAATTTGCAAATGTTTAAATATGCAACAGCATATGGCTGTTTTATACACTGGTTACAGGCCATTACTGAGTTATATCCAGGGATGAGCTGGTGATTTGGACTGTGCTTGATATGCTGCATATGCTAGAAGAGGGATCGTCTGCATGCTGATGATTCCCACAGCTATGTCACCCGAGTCCCTAAACCCTTTTTCCTAATACCCTGCCTCACAGAGTATTAATGGGGTGGCAAGGTGCCCTCACATGCTATGTGTGTAGAGTTTGCATGTTCTGCCCATGTTGTGAGGCCTCACACATGTAGTGTATGTAGAGTTTGCACGATCTGCTTGTGATGTGTTGTCTGAAATATGCTACACGTGTAGAGTTTGCATATTTTCCCCAAGCTGCATGGCCTCACATACAATATAATCTGTGTGAAAAGTATGAATGTCTTCCCCATGTCACATGGCTTCACAAATGCTGCGTGTGTTGGAGATTCCATGTTCTCCCCGTGTTGCATGACCTCTCCCATACTGTGTGTCTGGAGTTTCCATGTTCTCCCCATGTTGCATGGTCTCATCTATACTGTGTGTAGAGTTTCCATGTTCTCCCCGTGTTGCATGGCCTCTCCCATACTATGTGTGTGGAGTTTCCATATTCTCCCCGAGTTGCATGGCCTCTCCCATACTGTGTGTGTGGAGTTTCCATGTTCTCCCCGTGTTGCATGGCCTCTCCCTTACTGTGTGTGTGCACATTGCATGTTCTCCAAGTGTTGCATGACCTCTCCCACACTGTGTGTCTGGAGTTTGCATATTCTCCCCATGTTGCATGGCCTCTCCCATACTGTGTGTGTGGAGTTTCCATGTTCTCCACGTGTTGCATGACCTCTCCCACACTGTGTGTGTGGAGTTTCCATATTCTCCCCATGTTGCATGGCCTCGCCCATACTGTGTGTGTGGAGTATCCATGTTCTCCCCGTGTTGCATGGCCTCTCCCATACTGTGTGTGTGGAGTATCCATGTTCTCCCCGTGTTGCATGGCCTCTCCCATACTGTGTGTCTCGAGTTTCCATGTTCTCCCCGTGTTGCATGACCTCATCTATACTGTGTGTAGAGTTTCCATGTTCTCCCCGAGTTGCATGGCCTCTCCCATACTGTGTATGTGGAGTTTCCATATTCTCCCCGTGTTGCATGGCCTCTCCCATACTGTGTGTGTGGAGTTTCCATGTTCTCCCCGTATTGCATGACCTCGCCCATATTGTGTGTGTGGAGTTACCATGTTCTCCCCGTGTTGCAGGGCCTCTCCCATACTGTGTGTGTGGAGTTTCCATGTTCTCCCCGTGTTGCATGGCCTCTCCCATACTGTGTGTGTGGAGTTTCCATGTTCTCCCCGTGTTGCATGGCCTCTCCCATACTGTGTGTGTGGAGTTTGCATATTCTCCCTGTGTTGCATGGCCTCTCCCATACCATGTGTGCAGAGTTTGCATATTCTCCCCGTGTTGCATG
>JAODJX010000047.1:17666553-17689560 GCA_026776945.1 Isichthys henryi | reverse complement strand
TGTGTGGAGTTTCCATGTTCTCCCCGTATTGCAGGGCCTCTCCCATATTGTGTGTGTGGAGTTTGCATGTTCTCCCTTTGCATGGCCTCTCCCATACAATGTGTGCAGAGTTTTCATATTCTCCCCGTGTTGCATTACGTCTCCCATACTGTGTGTGTGGAGTTTGCATGTTCTCCCCGTATTGCGTGGCTTCACGCATACTGTGTGCAGAGTTTGCATATTGTTCCTGTGTTGCGTAGGTTCACACATGTTTTATGTCTTGGAGTTTCCGTGTTCTCCACATGTTGCATTGCCTCTCCCATACTATGTGTGCAGAGTTTACATATTCTCCCCGTGTTGCATGACCTCTCCGATAGTGTGTGTGTGCAGTTTGAATGTTCTCCCCGTATTGCAGGGCCTCTCCCATACTATGTTTGCAGAATTTCCATGTTCTCCCCATCTTGAATGACCTCTCCCATACTGTGTGTGTGGAGTTTGCATGATCTTCACGTGGTGCATGACCTCTCCCATAATGTGTTCTGAGTTTCCATGTCCTCCCTGTGTTGCATGGCCTCTCCAATACTGTGTGTGTGGAGTTTCCATGTTCTCCCCATGTTGCATGACCTCTCCCATACAATGTGTGCAGAGTTTGCATATTCTCCCCGTGTTGCATGACCTCTCCCATACTGTGTGCTGAGTTTCCATGTTCTCCACGTGTTGCATGACCTCTCCCATACTGTGTGTGTGGAGTTTGCATGTTCTCCCCGTGTTGCGTGGCTTCACCCATACTGTGTGCAGAGTTTGTATGTTCTCTCCGTGTTGCATGGGTTTTCTCTGGGAACTCTAGTTTCCTTCCTAGGTAAGAGCATAATAAAATAAGAAATTTACAAACAAGAGGAGGCCATTTTGCCCATCAAGCTCGTTTGGGGAGAACTTAACTAATAGCTCAGAGTTGTTAAAATCTTATCTAGCTCTGATTTTACCCAGGAACCCAGGGTTTTAGCTTGCGCTACACTAGGAGGAAGACTGTTCCATACTCTAACTAGACACTGTGTAAAGAAGTGCTTCCTCAAATTCATT
Organism: Isichthys henryi; assembly: GCA_026776945.1. Taxonomy (NCBI): domain Eukaryota; kingdom Metazoa; phylum Chordata; class Actinopteri; order Osteoglossiformes; family Mormyridae; genus Isichthys; species Isichthys henryi. Next base: position 17,688,501 of record JAODJX010000047.1, on the reverse strand, counting down.
TTAAAATGTTCTCCCACCAATTTCTGCTTATGGCCATGAGTTGTAGTATTTAAACTAATATTGAAATAGCTATTTGGCTGAACAGCATCCAGACCTGTTAGAATCTTATATACCTGGATCATGTCCCCGCTTAGTCTCCTTTGTTCAAAGCAGATTCAACTCAACTAACCTCTGCTCATATGACATTCCTCTAAGACCAGGATCATCTAAGATCAATCATTTTCGTAAGCCTACGTTGGACCCTTTCCAAGGCAGCAATGTCCTTCTTTAGGTATGGTGACCAAACCTGCACACAATATTCTAGGTGGAGTTTTGCCAAGGAATCATATATTTGTAGCATCATCTCCCTTGACTTAAACTCCACATACCTAGAGATATTACCCAACATCCCATTGGCCTACTGGCGAGAGTGGGATATGGAAGCATCAATATACACACCGAAATCTTTCTCATAATGAGGTACCTTTATTTCAGTTATACTCATAAAATATCTGTACTTTATATTTCTGCACCCTGCATGGCTTACCTTGCATTTATCTGTGTACTGGCCAGGTATCAGCCCAGTCACTAATTAAATCAAGATCCCATTGTAGCCTCTCCACTGCTGGATCAATATCTACTACACCACCCACCTTGGTGTCATCTGTAAATTTAACAAGTTTACTGTATGTATTGGTGTCAATATTAGGAATAATAGTGGTCCTAAAATTGAACCCTGTGGTACCCCACTATGAATGCAGGCCCACTGTGACATTGTGCCTCTAATAACTACTCGTTGCTTCCTGTCTGTTAACCAAACTGCTACAGTTTCTAAAATCCCTGCAACTTTGAACTTAAGCGAGAGCCTTTTATGGGGGACCGCATCAAAGGCCTTCTGGAAATCTAAGTAGATCACATCGTAGGCCTTTTTGTGATAAATTTTTCTTGCAGCTTCCTCAAAGAACTCAAGTAAATTAATCAAACAGGATCTATGTCTCCTAAAACCATGTTGGCTATCCCTCAGAATGTTATTTGAATCCAGGAAATCTACCATTTTCACTTGGATTATAGCTTCTATTACTTTTCCAGTTATGCAAGTTAAACTGATTGGCCTATAATTTGCTGGATTACGTCTATCACCTTTTTTTGATATGGGCGTTATATTAGCATGCTTTCAATCAGAGGGTACCACACCAGCAGATAACGATGTGAATGTGATTTGATGTGAATTTAGGTGAACTGGTGCCTACAGTATAATTTTCCCATGAGAGATTATGTTTGTGATTGTGTGCCTGTGAATATGTCTGTGTGTTTCTGCGCCCTACTGGAATCCCATCGAGGGTGGATGGATGGACAGGCTATCCATCCATCCATCCATGCATGCATGCATGCATATATATATCTGTTGATCAGAAACCTGCAGGAATAATAACAGTAGCAGAAGGATAATTCAAGCATGGCCCCTAACCCGTCACCTCAGCCCCATAATGTCCAGCTGTACAGGGAAATGAAATGCAGTGTGAAGCAGGGAGAGAGCACATCATCAAAGCTGAAATGAAAGATCGATTGCGACGGATCTCAGCTTCAAAGGGGAATGAGAAGAATGTGGCTGCAAGCCAGTTTGGGAAGGGGGGGGGGTGCCTGGATAATACAGTGATTAATATATATAATCCTGAGTTACACTCCCGGGGTTTCCGTGAAGTATAAGTGGTAATAGAAAATGGATGGATACATAAATGGATGGATGGATGGATGGATGGATGGATGGATATTAGCGATGCTATGCTATGTAGATTTGTTCTAGTTTTTTTAGGTTGACAAAAAGTCAGATAAAATTATCATAACACATAATATGTTTCCTGCTGTGTGAGCTGGATAGTCCGTATCACTTCATAGTCAGTGTCCATCACCTAGCTGTTAGGGTCTCTGTGCTTCTTCACTAAAGATTAGCTTGATGTGCTCTGTAAATCCGTCTGAGGGATTTGCTGCGGCGGTTGTTTGCCTAGCAGCAGAGAGAGTCCAGATTTCCTCCGGACGCTGCCCCGATTTACGCAGAAGGGCATTCAGTAGCCAAAGTGTCTTACTCACAGAAGTGCTGGTGCTTCTCCCAAAACATTCCCTTCATCATGACGAGCTGGAAAGCCATTTTTAATGTCCGGCGTTGTGTTTTGGGGGATTTTTATCATAATTTTCAGAAGATTGTGACGGGTTGGCACCACGTCCTGGGCTTTTCCCAAGCTTGTACCCGGGATAGGGATAGACCCTGCACAGGAATAATGGTGAAAGAAAATGAATGAATGAATGAATGACTTCCAGTAGTGTAGTTCGTTCTTGCTTTCTCTTCCCTGTCTGGTCTAGGACTCAGCTGTAAGGGATGTTCTTGTTCTTGTAAATGAGTTTATCTACACTCATATAAAATAAGCAGGCATCCATCCAAACTATATATGGTACTGTACTGTTCCTTGAGCCGGCAAACCGCTGAAGCTATGCAATGTTTCCACGAGTGTCACAAAATTGTATGTGCATTCATTATCACAAACCATTGTGTTCATTCCAGATATATAATAGGCTTTATGGCAGTCTGTTGCTCAGTACGAGTTCCCCGTAAGATGGGTGTTCTTAACCTGCAAGGCCAATGGTCTGCCTCTTGAGTGTTTAAGCTTTTCAATACTTCTTGTGGGGTCTACAATACCTGTCTCCACTTGAATGTACTATTAAAACAAGCCCATTCCACCAGCCAGTTCTTGTGTACTGTGGGTCTGTGTTGTCATTTGAAGACACCAGCATGTCACCTCCCCCCATTTAGTGTCTCACCCTGGGGTCACATGTTTCAGTTTGCAGTCTTGACATGACAGATTCTCACAGAGAGTTATGATACAGGAAATTTTGGCTGGTCACTGGAGTTGGCATGATGACTTCAGAGGATTTCAAGCTGTGGGATTGCAGGCAACCCAGTCAAGATGATTTGGTTTGCCCTCATTAGGCTTTTTGTGATGGCTGCCGTGGCGGACAAAAATAAGTGTCACTTCATTGATAAGGATGGTTCTCTGTGTCTCCGCATTTTTGCATTATTAGATTTCTCTGTTTTCTGTTGTTTTTTGCTTGCTTGTCTAGGATTCTACTACCTAATTTCAGTGTTTTGTTTATAAACAATTTTAATGCAAACTCCTTTAATGTCTTTAATGTAATGTTGTCCTACCTTGTGTGAGTCTTCGACTCTTTAACATACCACAGCATAACACATAAAATATTGGATTTGATGACCCCTGTACTTTTCAGTGTTTTTTTGTATAAGTGTTGTATTTAGAAAGATACCTCCCTCTGAGGTACTTTTGAATATACTAAAATATGTGATTTTGTTTGTAAATCGTTTGTGCTAGTTTCACTAGCTGATGCTTTTACCAACCCGTCAAACTATGTCATGAGGAAGATGTCTTCATTTAAGGAAAAAATATGGAAAGCAGGAAAAGGATCAAAATTCCTAGTTACATTCCTCCATCGCATTTGGTTTTAACCCCTGGCATCTTTCGCATCCTGATAATGAATCTCTTGTTCCCCTTCATTGTTTCAGCAACACGTCTCCCATTGTGGGGATCAGAGACTGCCTGCATGTTGGGGATGAGTGAGAGGCACAGGGGAGGGGGTGTGAGGAGGGGAGCCCAGCCTCCTTCCTCATTCCCAGCAGTCCACGGTGATAAGAACTGCATGGACCTAAATGCACCGTAACCTCTGACCTTTTATGTGGGACGACAGAGGAGTCCCATCCTCAGTCCTCAGTCTCCTATGTGAACTGACAGCCAGAGATGAAATCAGGGACTGGCCTGATGGATTGACCCAACTGGGGAATCTGTGAATTGGGGCTTTGTCAAGCATCTAAGTTTCAGCGCTGATGGAAAGCTGTGGGACACAGTGCAAGTGCCACTAGCAGGCCTCCAGTGCAATGTGCAGTGTCAAAGATGCATTCTCACATTCTGCTGTGTTGTGGTGATACACTATATGCTGCTACAAATTTCACAGCCCCAGTCAATATTGACTCCCTGTGCTGTCCTCACAGTGCCAATGAAATGCTACTACACACTGTGCAGTGCCAGTAGCAGGCTACCTTACACCATGTAGTGCCAGTGTCATGCTACTATGCAGCATGCAGTGCTAGTGATAGGTCACCACACACTGTGTAATACCAGTGACATGCTACCACAGAGCGTGCAGTGCTAGTGTCATGCTATCACACACCGTGCAGTGCCAGCAGCCGGTGACCACACACCATGCAGTTACAGTGAGAGGTGACTACACATAGTGCAGTGCCAATGACATGTCAGCACATAGCACCTAGTGCCAGTGTTATGCTACCACAATCCGTGCAGTGCTAGTGACAGGCTACTACACACCGTGCTGTCGTCCAGAGGAGGATGGGGTCCTCTTCTGAGTCTTGTTTCCTCTCAAGGTTTCTTCCTGCTAGAGGGAGTTTTTCCTTGCCACTGTCACCTCAGGCTTGCTTGGTGGGGTTCTGGCTGGTTAAATGTAAAGTGCTTTGTGACAATAACTTGTTAAAAGCGCTATATAAATAAATTTGAACTGAATTGAAACGCAGTCCTAATGACATACTAAAACATAATGGGTAATGCTAGTGTCATGCTACCCCACACAGCGCCTGTGACACATCCCAATGACCTGCGTAGTCCAGACAGTAACACAGCATACATATATATCACAGCACCACAAACAGTTACCATGCCCGCCATCTTTGTTTCCCCCAAAACATATCTATTTATAGAAATGCTCATGTGATAGGAATTTCTATGTGGTGAGACCATCAGGTAAGTCTCTCTCTCTCTCTCTCTCTCATTGACGCTTGTTGCCTTATAGAGCTGACAAATGCCTTGCTTATGGGAGGTGATTCTTGGGGAGCTTCCCGGCTACTGTGTCGGCTGTGTGTTAACGTCATGCAGGCACAGTAGAAGGCACTGCAGCCACAGGGAGTCTTGTGTGGATGTTTGCTGGGCATTTGTGCACAGCATGTACACTGAACAGCTACATCTCTTCTCGGCACGTACGACGTGGGATCTCAGGATAATTTGTACAGCAAAACAATCTGACACAAATAATTACAAGGCACTGTTTTCGCTTGTCCTTTTCAATTTTAATGAAGTTTTCAGATTTTCAGGCTGCTCTGTGCTCAACAAGGGAAATTTACATGATGGGCACATGACATATACAAATTAAACACCATATAAATTATACATGAACTGTAATATGTTGCTATAAATCTGAGGTTTTGTGGAAAAAAGGAGCGACAAATTGCATAACAAAATATTTGTAATGTTTATTTTTATTGGGCCATTCGGGATACGATTCAATAAATATGCATGAACATTAGCGTGTAGTGCTTGAAGTATTTGGACAGTTTTGGTTTTGTATTCCTGCAGATTGATATTGAAATGAAACAGTGACTTTCAGTTTTCAAGGTATTTTAATTCGCATTGGGTAAATGGTGCGGGAATTACCTCAATTTTTATGCATCATCCTCCAATGTGCGAGGAACCACAGTAATTGTACGGTCAGCTCAATAGTAGGAATGGTGAAGAAATAGCCTTCACTAGGTATTAAACAGACCATAAGCACTCTTCAGGATGTGAGTGTTGTCAGTGGGAATGGCTAGTCTGTGCTCATTGATGACATCACTGCTAATGGCCGCAGCCGAGTGAATGTGGTACCATACAGAATTGTACAGTCTGCTGACATCAAACTCACTGGACAACACTGGACAATGACCCTAGCAGGTAACCATAGTGATGAAAGAGTTTTCAAGAGCCACAAATGTTCTTGGTTGGCCAACTCAGTCAACTGACCTCAATTCAATGAAGCATCCGTATCACATGCAGATGACAAGACTGAAGTAAAACAGCCCCCAAAACAAGCAAGAAGTGAAGATAGTGGCAACACAGGTAAGACAGAGCATCACACATACGTGTGAGTAATGATCATGGGTCACAGACTGCAGGCCTTGCAAGCTAATTTCAGTTTATGTTCATTTGTCCACTAAAATTGGGGTATGACATATAAAAACAAATCCTGTTCCTGTGCTGTTTACCCATTATTAATATAAACGTCTTTGAATTAAAGCTGAAAGTTTTCACTTTAAAGTCATAGTTACTGTTTTATTTCGAAAACAACCTGCAGGAGTACAGCGTCATACCAGATTAGATACTGTCCAAATACGTTTGGTCTGCAATGTGTGTGCAGGGAAGGAATAGAGTATGGAAAACATCAGTTAACAATGACTCTTTGAATATTGAGCCAACTGAATTTATGGGGAAAAAATGAAATCTCAGCGTTTGCACTGCCGGACTAACAGAAAATAGACCTTTCACAGCCCAGTTTTAGTGCAGTTATATAAGAATGGAGAATAGGCATACAATGCTTGCAGTGCCGAGTAACACTTTATTTATACTGTAGCTCCCATGTATAATGCATTCATAGAGTATTAAACGCTTGCCTGTAACTATTTATAAAATGACATAACACATTATAGGCACATTAATTATGCATTATAAATGCTCTATGAATCTCTCATCTATAATGCAGTATAAATACCTTGATAATGCATTATAATGGTCAGTAATACTTTATGAATGCTTTAGGTAGTGTTACCCTGTGCTGTTTAGTCTGTCAGACTTAGTAATACTGAATTTGAGCATTACTCAAAAAGATAAAAAAAAAACAATGCAAAATGTTTAATTGGTATTTCACATACAAAGTACCATTAATAACGTTATTTGCCACGCACAACAATGCACTGCACGATAATTTATATGCAGCGTAACTGCAAAACTTCAGCACGTCCAGGATTCATTCATCTATCTTCAGCTGATTATTCAAAATGCCACAAACAAAGACTTTGAGGTAAAATTACCAACAGTTAGATACAGGAAGAAGGTAGATCCTATCACCCTTTTTCTTTTGACTGAATAATTTTCTTGGCAGAGAAATAACCTCTTTTTTTCTTTCTGATGTAGCCAATCTACCTTCGCAGCTCTTCGCATCCTGAGCAGTAGCTATCTGTCTCTTGTCTGTATTTTACTCTTTTCTCCTGCCCTCAACATACCTCGGTATCTTGCTTTTTTAATCATTTTTTTATACTTTAGGCTTGGAACAGAAAACACCAAACTGTGTAAAGTATATCTCACCAGCTGGGGTTTAATTCTGAGGGTTAGAACCCTGCGAGGACCTCGAAGGTTGTGGGTTCAACCCCTGGGCCGGCAGAGTGATGTCACCTTCGGGCCCTTGAACAAGGCCGTTAACCCCCAATAGCTTCAGCGACTGCCATCTCAAAGGCACATCACTCTGGATGAAAGCATCTGCTCGGTTAATAATCTATATAAATATATTAATGTGCCAGATAATGCAAATTTGCTCCATCTTGTATCTTACATACTATATAGATTATAAATTATTTCAAGACAGAGAAAAATAATAAAATAAAACTTCATTTGATCCCAGTAAAGACTGTCACAATTTTGTGAATACATAAAGGCAAAAAAAATCACAACACGTCACTTAATTATACATAATTCTTTTACTCAATTATTTTTTACGAATGAAAAAAGATTAAATTCATTCTCACATTAATCACATAAATTTTATAACCAGTGCAGCCTCTATAGTTTCTATTAATATTGCAGCTGAAGATCTTTTCATAGGTGTCCTTGGTACTGCTCTTTAAAAATATCTGGGATTCAGCAAACTTTTGACTGCATGGAATTGGGAACGGACTGTCTGCAAACGGTGCTCTAGCCCATGTAAAAAGAAAATTGATCCTACTGGAAAACAGAAATATTTTGTTACCCATATACAGATTTTGATTTATATGAATGTGAGTGCTTTATTTTTGTGTTCAGAAGATGAAAGATTATGCTAAGAAGTTCAATTAAATTATTAGAATGTTATTAAGTTAATTATTGGTTCTTCAACTCTAATTATGAGGAGAATTTAATAAGCTTCCTACAGTAGGTTAGTGGCTAGGAATTCTCAGAATGTACATTAGCACATATAAGCAGGCAATGTGCCCAGTGCTGCATGCGATGTGAACGGGGTGACAGACGGCAGCTGTGAATGAAAAGGTCATGGCTGGTCTCTGTTTAGCTTCTAAACACACCACTGAGGTAGGTTATCCTTTTCCTCACTATAACTTGCCATTTTTTTCTTTGCAGTGCAGACGTTCTGCTGGAATGATGTGGCCTGTTCCACAACCACACCATTGACTACGGCTCAGCAGGGATATGAACAAGATTCACCGCTGGGTGAAGTGATGCACGGTGGAGAAAAAAAAAATGATTGGAAAGACTATGGAAAAAACAATGATTCCGAAATTTACTTTGACTTTTATTTCATTGCAGACAGTATGAACCCAAAGTATTTCATGTTAAGGTCAGCTTCATTTTGTTTGTTAATATACATCCATTCCTGCATTTCAGGCCTGCAACACATTCCAAAAAAAATTGGGACAGTAAAGAATTCGCTACTTTGTAATGTTGCCATTCCTTCTCACAACACTTAAAAGATGTTTTGGCACTGAGGATACCAAGCAATAACATGTTTCAGGTGTTGTTTTGTCCCATTCTTCCTGCAAAAATGTTAGATATTGAGATTTTTTTTATAGTTTGAATGATTTATATGCATTGTATGTGATTAAATAGTTGAAAATAAATTGTGAAATTTATTTAAAAAAAAAAACTTTACTATTATTGTTACGATCGGCCGGCGAGCGAGCGGCGATCGTGCGGGCAGGCGAGTAGGAAGCAGGCAGGAAGCCAGAATACGGGGGGGAAACTGGGGATTTATTAAATACAGGACGGGACAGGAGTACGGGCATCGACTAACATCAATGACAGACACGGGAAACAGGTCAGACCAAGACTTAAATACACCAGACAGAGCGAACTAATCAGACACAGCTGGAGACAATCGGGGAATCACACGTGGGTAACCAGGGGGCGTGACACACAGGAGGATCGGACGAGCGGGGCATGACAATTATGATGGGTCAGTTGGATTTAAAACATTGATTTGATTTACATGTGTACACTCTTATTTGAAATTTTTGAGTATTTAGCATGAATATGACTTATTTTACTCACTGCTAAAGGATTATTTAAAAAATAAGGTTTTAAAATGCACATTTTCCCTCTTCCTGAGTATTGGTGGCAGGGTTGCACCAAGCAGAGCACATATCAAAGAAATCTCATACAAAGCGTGTCTTTGATGTCTGAGGTGGATCAATCCATTTTACTGATGGTTCATTGCCATTTTTTTTAACAGAAAATTACAAAATAGCGGGAAAATTGTCAAAAGAATGTTAATACCTAAATTGTCCTCCGATTCCGGAATGAAGCATATGCATTTAACCAGCCTGCACCATTCCAGTATTTTACTGTTTTATTCTTACAGTAAGTTGACTGTGATTTAATTCCTATGCTACTAAAATAATGCACCAGACTGAAGAAAAAATATTAAAAAGCCATGCTTTTCCTGCAACTGCTTATCCAGAGCAGGCTGATGGTGAATCTTGAGACTACCCAGGATACACTGGATGGACAGGATTACTCTAGAAAGGATGCCAGTCCACTGCAGGACACATATTCAACAATGTAAAGACACTGAGCTAACCGTTTTGGGGAGGAAATCTGTGTAAACACCAGGAGAACATGGCAACTGACCCAGAACATCAGTTAAAACCAAAGAAATAAAACAATAGCAAAAAATTAGTTTTACATGTCATGGTAATTACGTTTTTACGTAATTACGTTTTAAATTTCAGTTTATTGCATACAGTTTAGTATTAGAATATAAGAAAAATATATGTATTCTGCTCATTCTCAGGCTATGCGAATCAGGAATTGTGTCCATGATCAGCAGGTCGTTAGTTCATATCCCATATTTAACAGAGTGATTTTACAGTTGGGCCCATAAGCAAGGCCAGAGACACTGTCTGACGCTGATCTCCTATACTGATTGTGTGATACAAAATGTCTTGTAAAACAAATTAATAAAAATGTAAAATCTATCCACTATCATTGAATCCATATGAGTGCTTGCCTCAATCAATATCTTTTCTTCAATTTAGTATTATGAAACAATTTCCATAACTTTGTCGCCATCATGAAAGTTATCTAAACACTATTGTATGCATAACAAAATGTCATCAGTATACGAACAGTTATTATTGAGAAAATGTGCATCTAGAGAGCCCTGTCAGCATAAGTGGGTGTCTCATATATACCTCATCACCGTCTTCAGCATTATTTCATTTTCAAAAAGGATACTTTCTTTAACATGTGATGCAGCTGTACTGTAACAAAGAGGTCACATATACTGTATGTACTTGTATGAATTGATCTGAAGAATGTGTTTTCTTATTTACTGCACACTGTTAGAGTCATCTGTTGATTTTGCATACTGTATGTGTCAGGGTCGGTGCCTGTCCATCCCTGTCCTATGTGTTCGGCCCCCGTTTGGCCAGCAGGTGTTGCTGGGCATTCTGTTCCCTCTGTCTTCATACTAGTCCTTAGTGTTTTTCCTTTCCTGCCACATGGCTCAGTGGGTTGAATGTGTGGTACCAAGGCTGTAATCATGCAGTCTTGGGTTTGAGACCACCCTCACTTGCTTTGTTTATTAGGTTTCAGTTTTGTTTATCCTGTTTGTCTCCAGTTTAATTCTGTTATGCTTGTGTTTGTGTTCCTAGTCCCTCCTAGTGTTGGCCCTCATTTGTGTGGCAAAATTCCTTATTTCCAAGTATATAGTTTGTTTCCTAGTTTTGTCTTTTGTTAAAGCTCCCTAGTTTCTTTGCTCTACTTGGATTCCCTAGTCCTGCTCCCTAGTTGTGTTTAGTTATGTCTTTTAATTAATTTTAATCTCTTTTAATTAAGTTCGTTAATAAGTGTTTTTTCCTGTTGTTGTTCTGAACCCTCATCGTCCTGTTATTTAGAGTTTTTCCCCAATTTTCTTATTTTAATTTAATAAAACCTTGTTTGTTTCTGAGCCACAAGTGGATCATCACCGTTTCTGCCCACACCATGCCTCATCACTGTAACAATATGAAGATCTCTGCTACAGTTCCCTTCCAACCATCCATCCATCCATCCATCATATTCCACCCACTTCTCCTGGATAGCAGGGCAGACGGGTCTGGAGCCTATCCAGGAAAGCTGGGTACACCCTGGATGGCACATCCAATTCCATCCCAAGTTGTTTTAAACATCCCACTCTGTATGCTCCCTGTACATGCACGGTATGTCATGACATTTAAGATATTTTCTCTGTGACTAAATTACCTTTTTACTCAAGCCGAACTGGTCTGGTGAGTTTTCAGTTGCAGGTTTGATGAGATAATAGCCTCAGTCAGTGCATTTACCAGAACAATAACTTTGGGGCCTTATGCAGGTTGTCCTACTTTGAGGTATCTCACATCACAGTGACCAACTGTTTTGTCCAAGAAAATTGCTTTTCTATACTTGTCTTAAAAGACTTTCAGCAACTGAACACATTTTATATTAAATACCTCATTCTTACATTACTTCAGTCTTTCCCTTCAGACCTTACATTGCAGCAGTTACAGGTCACAAGTAATGCTTCTATTTCATTACATAGGAGACTTCTATGCCACAAGGCCAGGAACCAGACCAGAGAGAGGCAGTTTCTTCCAACTGGCCCCAGACACTTCTCTAACACTCACACTGCTGTTGCTAATTTCAAGAATCTTCACTGCATTTTCTACACACAAACATTACAGTAACCATTAACTCTAACAGGCAAAAGACTAGTCAGTATACTTTGCTACAGTACAGCAATCAGAAACAACTCTGCTTGGTGCTGAATGCCCCCTTTCCTGCAATGTTCCTCTACTACTCTTCCTGAACCTACAGTACCTAGGTTTGCTCACATGGAGAAACAGAACAATAGCTCATTGAGCCCCTTGTGGCTGCACAATAAATTGAAGACATTAAACTGATAGAACATCCATCCATCCATCCATCCATCCATCACTTATCCAGATCACAAGTACAGCAGTCAAAGCAGAGATATGTTCAGATTTCCCCCTCCACAGCCACCCCCTCCAGGTGAATACCAAGGCATGTCCAGGGTCTGCCCTGGGATCTCCACCTGATTGGACATGCCCACAACACCTCGCCAAGGTGGTATCCTACATCGATTCCTAAACCACCTCAGCTGGCTCCTTTGTTGCTGAGGAGCAGTGGCTCTACTTTGTACCCCTTCCGAATGTCCGAGCACCTCAACGTATCCCGTGAAGGATGCTCATTTCCACTGCTTGGATATTTGACCTCATTCTATTGGTCAATACCCAGATTGATGACCATAGATGAGGGTAGGAATGTAGATCAACCCGTCAATCAAAAGCTTCACCTTTTGACTCAATCCTCTCTTTATCATGACGGACTGGTACAACACCTGCATGACTACTGAGGCTGCAGTGATCTGCCCGTCAATGTTCTGCTCCTTTTATCTCCTCACTCGTAAATATGACCATAAAATAATTGTGTTAGTAACTCATCCCTAACCAGGAGGCAGCAAGCCACTCTTTCCCAGTTGAGAACTATGGCCTCAGATTTGGAGGTGCTGGAGATGCTCACCCCCAACTACAATCGCACACTCAGCAGCAAACCACCCAAGGGTGCGTTGGAGGTCACAGCTCAGTGAAGCTAACAGAAAACACATCTTCTGCTAAAAGTAAAGATGCATTCCTGAGGTCTCTGAACTGGACACTCTCCACCCCTTGGCAGTGACAGTCAGGCAGTATCAGTGACAAAGGGCGGCATTGGCAGTGTTCGTTTGGCAGAAGGACATTCTGGGAGATCAGGAAAACTGTCAAGAATCAAACACAGAGCGACAAGCACAAGAGAGTTTTAGCAGGGGCTCAAGACAATGTTGCATTTGGGAGCTAGGAAACAAAGTCTTAAAAATATTGGATAAGAGGTAATAAATGAGGAACAGGTGCAAATGCTTGACTAATTAGACAAGCCGATTGGAAGTTATAGCCAGGCCCAAAACAAAAGTACAGGGCAACAGTAAGTGAGAACACCACTAGGGTATAGCGGAAACAGGAGAAAAACTGACATGAATGTGCCATGCTCTGTGCCTCCATTATTGATGTTTCCGGTGCCTGCCGTGGCAGCAGCTCTTAAACCTGGTGGTGGACACCAGCGGTAAAGGGAGCCATCAGGGCATTCTGAGCTTAGTTAACTTAACAGCTACCAGCAAGCCAACTGGAACTCTATTTTGGCAGTTGAGGAAGCAAAAACTTGAGTGTGGGAGGAGTTTGAAGAGTGACACGTAATTGAAAATGTTTTTTTTCATCCTTGAAGAGATTCTGGGAAACTGTCAGGTGACTCGGGAGTGAAACAGGGCTTCTCCCATGCTGTCTACAGCAGGTTTATTGTTACGGTTTTACTGTTACTGGTTTACTGTTGTGCATAACTGACTATGCAGTCGGAACAGTGGAATGAATAATTTGAGGACCTCCTGAATCCCACTGACATGCCTTGCTTAGAATAAGTAGAGTCGCAGGACTCAGAGGAGGATTCGGCCATTGCTGCGGTCAGGGTCACTGAGGTAGTCAAAAAACTCTTCGGTGGTAAGGCACCGGGAGTGGGCGAGAGTCACCTTGAGCTCCAAAAAGCTCTTGATATTATTGGGCTGTCTTGGCTGACACACCTCTTCAACACTGTGTGGGTGAGGGGGACAGTGCATTTGGATTGGCAGACTGCGGCAATGGTTCCAATGTTTAAGAAAGGGGTCTGGAGGATGTGTTCCCGTTTCAGGGGGACCACATTTCTCTGCCCATTGGTCGAACCTCAGATCTATGAGAATTAATGCGGATTCCACCCTGGTCAAGGAACATTGGACTAACACTTCACCCTCATAAGGAGAGTCAATTCAATTCAATCCAATTCAATTTTATTTATATAGCGCTTTTAACAACAGTCATTGTCACAAAGTACTTTACATTTACATATTGTAGGATTCATGGAAGTTTGCCCAACCAGTCCTCATGTATTTTGTGGGCTTGGAGAAAGCATTCGACCATGTCCCTCGTGGCGGTCCTGTGGGGGGTCTTTTGAAAGAATAGGGTGCTGGGTCCGCTGCTATGGGCCATTAGGTTCCTGTATAACCAGAGCGAGAGTGTGGTTTGCATTGCCGGTATTAAGTCAAAACTAACATTTGGCTAAATAATGCATGCATGATTCCATGAAAGCAATCACAAAACTGTTATATACTTTCATATCTAATAATAGTTATTGACCACTTAATGGCAATCTACAGTGCACTATAGATTTCTTCATAATGCATTATAATGGTTAGTATAAGCCATTATAATGCATTATTGAAGTATCTATAGGGTATTATAGATGAGAGCTTCATAGAGCATTCATAAGGCATAATAAATGTGGCAATAATGTGTTATGCCTTTTTATAAACAGTTATAGCCATGTGTTTAATACTTTATGAATGTATTATAATGCATTATACATGCATTATACAAGTAAAATGTTTCCACGGTATGTTTTATTTTTAAAATAAAAGGAGCGAAAAATTAAGTTTTTTGACAGGTAGTAACAGATTACCTTTGTCACACGATTTTGTGATGATGTGCTTTTATTAAGAACTACAGACCCTTAGTATACAAGGGGTAATACCTTTCAAAAACTCGCTACACAATACATTATTATAAGACAGGCTGAAAAATATTATGTACATTATAAATATAAAGATTCCAAATCCTTTATGTACATCTCATTGGTAGCTATCAATGAATTATAGGTCTGTCACATGTGAAGAGAAGGTTTGAGTCCAAAGCAGACTAAATGGTTAATTTGTTTTAAAAGAAGTATAAAAATTTAAAATGATCCATGAGAAGAGGCCCCTATGCTTTACCAGCGTTTTAATAACAACAGTACAGTCTGCATACCACAGAAAATCAAGGTAATTGATATAGTCTACATAAACTGCAAACTAAGGTCATACTTTGCATATGCAAATAAAAAATTCTCTTTAATGCATTTTAATTAGATTTATGTAAAATAATAGCATCACTTTTACCCTTTCTGGTTTTCAAAAGTCCTTAAAGACATTTTAAGACTGGCTAATTTGCCTTCCTTTTTGGATTGTCATTCCCCCAATAATTACCATTAAATACTCTGAAATCACTTTAAAAATGTAAAGTTCTGTGGACTAGTCCAGATTCAAGTTCCAGGGGGTGAACAGGTAGATGCCCTCAGAGGAGATAAAGCAGGCATCGTGTTGGCAGTTCAGGCCTCACCGCAGAAGTTCTGCCAAATTGTTTTCATTTCCTTTAGTTTCAATCACATCGTTAGCCGTGTGGCACGGCTGTGCTGTATAATTTTAATCAAGTTTGCTTTCCCACTCAAGCCGTTGCTCAATGCCTCCTAATTAAGTCAGGACAGTGTTTTGTTTGCCTGATTAGGGGACTTTTGCTAGAATTAGCATTTTTTTAAAACAGGTCATTTTCATCGGTTTTGTTCGTATTTGGAAGGAGGAGACAAATTAAACACAGACAAGTAAAAAGCGTTATTAGCACCAATTTTTTAATGTAAACCCTGGGTAAAATATTAAGTCCTTCATCTGTGTGATTGTTTCTGTCTATATGACAATATTTACATTATTATCGTACGTATTGACATGCATTTGCTGACATGCAAAGGAGAGGTATGTATGGAGCGAAAACTGCAGAAAAAGTGTACGACAGCACGCATAGTGCAAATAATTTGCAGGGTGCAGGATGAATAAATGAATAGAAAAATATAAATTAAGTGAACAATGTGCACATCTGTGGGGTGACTGCATCCGTCACCCCATCCCCTCATTGTCCCTGTGTGTGTGAGCATGGGTCACTCCTACACTGGGCTTTAGTAGCTGAAATGTATACAAGCATCATTTCTCTCCCAAAAAACCTCCACAACGCGTCACTCTTCAAAGCCGCTGACAAAGTGGCCAGATTGGGCCTTTGTCCTGCTGCTACCAGGCAGAAATAACTGAGATTTCTGAGTAGCACCTCAAAAAATAACCTTTCTTTGGCCATCTTATTCAAAAGCCTTTGTGACAGATTAATAAGGTATATTGTCTTTGATTTTATAACGGTTTTGTTATGTTAATGAGATGGCATTCGGCAAAAGTAGCGTGCAATGAATGGCGGCGAAAACAAACACTCTCAGAGAAAAACAGACTTGCCAGACATCATAAAATTAGGAATTTGAATCCTGAAGGGGTTGTCTTGCCCAAAATGACTCCCCCAATGTTGCTTTTTAACACCAATAGAATTACAACAACAATTCAGTTTCATCATCAAATGTACCGTGGGTGATTTCCTGAAGGAATGCTACACAGAAACAATGTATACGCATTCATTTAGCAGTCACTTTTATCCAAAGTGAGGTGAATTGAGAGAGCGAGGTCAGACAATCTTTGGAGGAGTTGGGGTTAAGGGTCTTTTTCAAGGGCCCGATGGTGACATCAATCTGCTGACAACTGTACAGGATTTAAACATTCTGATCACAGAGACAAATCTCTAACCTGCAAAGGCACCTACAATGTTGTGATGAAATGTAAATGACACAAGCCAGGTAGATGATGCTTGTCTCCATCTCATGTCGATCCAGAGCTATGCTTAAGATAAGCTCCAGGCTCACTGTAACCCACGCAAGGCAAATATATAGATGTGCTCTTCATTACTCAGTCCATAGTGATTTTTTTTAAGTAATATGCATCCATAAGCACTCAGTTATCATACTTGACAAAAAACATAGTCTAATTTATATTTCAGCCTCTGGCAACATTGCAAACAGAAGGTCATGGCAGCATTTAAAATGTGTTTAAGAAAATATATTTCTGGTTCTTAGTGTGTGTGTGTTTGCGTGCATGTGAGTGTTTTGAAGTCCTTGGAGTCCTTGAAAAGGAAATATGTGACGTGCTGACAATAAGAGCCGAGACTGCTGTTGCATATGCATAGGTGCCCCCTTATCTACTGAATGGAGGCAAGAGGCCATCCTGAATAATGGAGGTCCAGCTGGCCCCCACACCTTCAGCCCAGTCTGCTACAAAGCGAGGACTCACCGATGACACGTCCTCAGCGCTAACGCCAGGCGGCCCGGTCCGGAGCACAGCAGCTGCATGACCGCTTGGACCATGTGACCGGCGTGCCATAAATCCCAGGGAAATAAAGATAATGTTTGCTCCTCTATTAGACCTCGGCGTTAATCCTGCTGCCCGTCTCTCTATGAAACGTGATGAACAGGCATGCAGCGCCCGGCAGGCAGACAATGGAGCAGAGTGGCCGGCGTCAGTGTACTCCTCGTCGCCCCCGCTGCCGCCCCCGTTGCTGCCATATGGCGTCCGGGGCCCCCACTTTGAAGCCACGCCATTCATCATCAGGCTCATTAATCTCTGCTTATGGCGTCTTCTGAAAGATGGACCGAAAAAGGGTGTAACCAGGGCGACGGTGGAAAACAGAAACTTCCAGAATACCTGAATTGGTCTCATGTGGTAAAACTTCCAAAAGAATTCCCATTTAATTTCTTGTGTCGACCCCACAACACATATATACTCTGATGGGGAGAATCGCGACGCAGAAGGGTCAACTGTACGTTCCAGTTTTTAGTAAAAGCTTATTGTTAATTAAGTGCTATCCTTAGGCAGCATAACATATCCGTAGGTCACTGACATCCCAGCCATGGTGTACCCCAGTCTTCTGCTGTTCCAGGTCACTTGGGACCCTGACCAGGATATGCGGATGGATGGCTGGATGCGGAGCTTCGATTGTGGCAGGAGACTTCAGTATCTAGGGAAAACCCACAAGGAATCCAGGGTCAACAAATTTCACATACAAAAAGATAGAAGCAGATTGAAATCACATACAGATCCCAAACAGATAAAGTAAAAATGCTACCCAGACAGATTACACCCACTTTTAATTAAAAATGAAGATGCACCATTAAATATGTACAAGAAGAACTCTCATGTAAACGCATACCTATTCAGTTATATCCAGCATCCTTTGAAGTTCAGATGTTTGCTATGGTGAGGACTTGTGGTTTGCATGTATCACACTGACGCAAAATTACGAAACCATGTCATCATTTAAGGGTAAATGATTTTAATAGTTCTGTAAGGCTCCCCATTAAGCTGTATTAATTCAAAGTGACACATCCCCAAGTGATCTAAACATACTAGGAGCTAATTAAGAACTTCCGAGCGCTATATTCTGGGATTGAGAGAGAATATGCTTCTGACTCAACTGCAAGCATTTCTCCTTCACTAATAGGTGGATTCCAAGCTGAGTGCTGAAAATCAATTAGTTTTTTTTTCAATTGTGAGCTTTGGGGACCACAATCAACAACCCAACTTTTTAGCCAATATGGGCTATCCGTAATTCCTGATAAGAGGATAAATCAGAGGATGCTGGTCCAACATGAACCGGTAACAGGACAGTAATGCGATCCTACCTGTTCTATCACCACATCCTCCCAACGTCACCTGTACTGTACATGATTTTTCTCTCATTTCTTTTCAGGAAACATCTTCCCTGTACCGTCTGCATTTTTGTTTGACAGTTTCAGGCAGGGAACTGCACTTACAAAGCTGAAAGTGTACCCAGGTTCCTTACCATCCCTGCTTCAGTCTTGATGAGTCGAGGAGACCAGCCAAAGATTATAATCGAGCTAGCCATTGGCTCCTTCGTAATTATAATTTACATCGATAAAGTTTTAATAGCGTGTCTGTAACAAAGAAGCCAAATTGATGATCGAGAACGAAACAGAGGACCATCCATTTTGGTTACATAAAAAGAACAAAACTGACATCCAGTATGTAATTACAGTTTGAGCGGCTTTCATTACTGAGACAGAGCACTGAATATTAAAATGCCATTTGAATGGTTTTCCGAGACCAAAATGTAATTTCAAATATCTTCTGTTCAACATGTAATTAACTACCCCTCCCCTTCTAACAAGGTAATATTGGTAAAGGCTTCATTGGACCCCAAGGAAGCGGCAGGCCCCTCCAAAGGCTGCTGAGCTGGCAGTGGTTATGTTTTCTTTAATGAACACCCCCGATTTCTTCCCAGGCTTACGGTCTCCTGGGGGGGTCGCCGGCCTTACAAAGAGATGTGTGGCTCCGCGGTATGTTTTCTGTTTGCCTGCGGTGATGGGTTTGGGTTCCCTGCGTGGGCTGCACGTGACTCGAATGGAAAAGGCACCCCAGAAGCAGGTAGCGTGGAAACAATAAGGGGGGGTTGGAGTTCGTCTCTGAGTGCTGTTCACGGCAAAGGGGCAAAATCAGCGGAAAGCAAACGGTCATTCATACGTGTCCTGAATAGTTAATGCAGCTGCTTGGGTTCATTAAGCTTAATGAGCCAGCTATCTTTGTTGCTATTTTTATTATTATAATTATTATTCTCCAGAAATAACTGCACCTGCCAGAAACCCTTTTGAAAACCTGAATATGCCGAGCTTTGACCCTCCCAAAAAAATCCTTTGATGTCATGCAAAAGAGCTCCCAAGTGCCACTTCGGGAAATGAATGTTTGTGTCCATGGATATAAGATGACTGTAATTTCCAAAAAAAAAAAAAAATCACACCTCTCAGTGAAATTTCACATCCCCAAAACATTCCAGCAGCGATATGCATTTTGCTTAGGGGATGCAGTGTGTGGAAAAACACATGATGTTACCTGGGCAGCTAGTTAACTACGACCCCGCGCATATAATAGGAAACACACGATGTTACCTGGACAGCTGCAACTGCAGATGTAGAATAGGAAAACCTTCACCTTTGAAATTGTATGCATGCTATTGGTCAAGAAGTACAATTATCTTCAACATTCAAGAACATAGAATACATGGATACCTAAGACTCGATGACCCTGTACTATATTGGAACATGAATGGTCAGTTAGTCAAAAAACTATTTTTTTTATTTCTGCACAGCCAATGAGCTTTGGCATTTCCCCATCATCTGTTAATGGAAAGAATATAACCCATACAGTTTGTGCATCATTCAAAAATGTCAAACAGCAAGTCTACATTCAGGCATGTTACTGAGAAAAAGCTAACAGCAGCTAAGGTGTCTTAGCATAAGAGCATTTGCGGTACCATTGCACAGTTATGTATGGATGCAGAACTAGCTGAGATATACCTAACATCTTCATTTCAACCACAATAATCCCTCACAAATGAAACGGTACCTCAACTAAAAAAGTTGTATATAGGGGATCCTGAGGCCTAACTTGCCAAGCGCTACAAGGCCAACTAGTATCACAATTGGGAGAAAAATGAGTCCTGATTACAGTAATCAGTATGGATTTGAATGACCTAATACAGCACTATCATGCCTGAACGACGGTGGGTGGTTAGGCTAGCTGATGGCTACAGGCTGTGATGCGACTCCACCAAGTAACACAGGCTCTTATGAATCTTCCCCAAAAATGCCACCTTACAGTATCTGGTTTGATCCATTCTCAGAGCTAGTGTTGTTAATACCTTTAGTCCACCAAGCTTGAATCAGGATGTGTTTTGGAGTGGACCATCTGCACGAGTGGGTGTGATTACGTACACAGCACCATCGCCGAAACATATGAAGAGGAATCCCAGAAGCATAAGATCTCATTACGCCCCCTTGGCATGTTTTCGCAAGTAATCAAGCTGCCCCCATTCTGAGCTCACACCATTTGCCCTTTCTGTGTTTGCGTTACTGTCTTGCAGTTCGTTCCCTCTCCAGCTGCTGTCTCGCATGATCATCTTTATGTTTATAGATGAACTCCTCTGTTGTTTCCATCAGGCAGCCACCTCCTTGGGCACTTCAGGCTCGCAAGAGAGCATCAGCTAATGTGTTTGTTTTCTGGTAAGCTGCGAATCTTAAGCATAAGTCAGGTATGATAGACAGTGCCTCTTCTCTGTGGGTGATAGAGTGTGAGTGATACAGTTTGCAGGCTTGGGAACTTCCTTGAAATAAGACAAATTTAGTCAGTGACACGCAAAATACACTGGGGTCCCACAGGGTCACATTGGCATTGCTTGCAATGTCAGGTGTGAATCGCAGGAGGACGTGTATGTTCTGCGGGGGGCTGACGCGGAGTGATAAGTCCCTTTGCTCTGTTGAATCGGTTGAGGATTTTCAAGTTCGCTCTATATGAGTGAGAGAGGGTCTAAGAGAAATTATTCCACTCTTGAGGTGTTTGTTTAAGTCAGAGAGCAAACTCTCTTGTTTTTTGCCTTTGAATGTCATCCAGTTCACCTAAAAGGTTACTGGTGAGGTTCTCTGCTCTGTTCGACAACCCTCAAAGATCAAGTTTTTCACGCTAGGCCAGAAGCATTGGCCTTGTGCAAAGTGTAATATATGAACTATTCTGTTGTCTGCCACCCAGTGTGCGTGTTCAGCTATTGACATCTGTTTTTGAGTGGATGCATAGTAAAATGATTTGTGATGCCTTGTGTCTGACAACTATTTTTTTTTATTCAGTAAAAAAGGCAGGCAACTATGTCTTTATTCTTTGAATGATTTAAACCATGTACTGCATCAAATACAGCATATATACAGTAAAGCCCAAAGGATCACATTCTGAAGTCACTGTGGAAATCCCTTCTTTCCCCATTACCTTAAAATAAGCATAATTTTAGATGATAAATGTTAAAAATCTAAGACATTTACTCTGTTGGAGGACAGCCTACATACAGTAATACAGCTCATACACACATTCATTTAGGGGACACCCTACATCGCAGGACTCATATATACACTCATTTAGGGGACAAACCATGTCACAGGGCTCATACACACCCTGATTTTGGACACCCTACATCACAGGGCTCATATATACACTCATTTAGGGGACAAACCATGTCACAGGGCTCATACACACCCTGATTTTGGACACCCTACATCA
>JAODJX010000047.1:17640593-17652886 GCA_026776945.1 Isichthys henryi | reverse complement strand
TGTGTGTGTGTGTGTGTGTGTGTGTGTGTGTGTGTGTGTGTGTGTCTGTGTGTGTGTGTGTGTGTGTGTGTGTGTGTCTGTGTGTGTGTGTGTGTGTGTGTTCACTGTTGAAAGAAATGTTGAATGAAATCATTTTAAAGTTATAAATTCTACACCCAATGTACAGTCTATCGAATGATTCTACAAAAAAAAGTGCTTGTGTTTTGCAATATCATCACTTTCATCACAGCCCACAATGGGCCCATTTAGGTTTGGTGTGGTCTCGCCCTAGTCCACACTTCCAGACAAAAGCCCGGATGGGCCCCACAAGGGCACATTTTCTGGGTCCTTTTTAAAACCATAGAAGTTCCATAGTTACCATGAAGTGCTATATGTAAACTATGGTAGCACCACAGCTACCATGAAGTGCTATGGATAAACCATGGTAGTACTATGGGTAGTACCAAATTACCATGAGGTAACATAGTAAAACTATGGTTACTGCATGACAACCATAGGTAACCATAGCAAATTTTCATAAGGGTAGGTTTTGGTCATCTAGTGTCTTGACATCCGGTCCATACCCTGAACGTTAGCCAGCTAATGCTAGCGCTACAGCTAACGGCTAGTTGGCTCCATCTTTGGATACTGAAGATTGTCAACTGTATCATTAGCTGCAAATATTCATCAGTAATATTACCAGGCATCCACCCTCCAGCGTTTCTGCAGCAGCAGTGCCTGCAGCCTCTGCATGGGAGCACAGGGCAGGGGAGACCTTGGGGGAGATGCTAAGTCACTTAATACCAAAAGGGAAGAATGATTCACACATATAGTAAGAATAAAACTATACAACATTCAATGTCATCTCCTAAGTTCAATATTTGTAGTTATCCCATTTCTTTAAAGGAAGGTATAATTACAATTTCTCTATCAGTTTTTTCATAGACAGTTTGTCAATAAAAAATGTTCTTTAATTGTTATTTGCTTCACCAGTCATGTACTGGGATTTTGTGGACTCAAGAAATATCTGATGAGTAAATATGTGTGTGAGTCCCAAAAATATAATATTCTGCTACAAATGAATTAAATGTGGCCAGCTAATATAAATGTGCCCCTGCGGCATCACGGAAAATATTGCTGAGGTTAAATTTAATGACTGATTCTCTTAGTGACAGCGCTGCTCAGCCAGGCTTATAATAACAGTAATGGATTGGTTTATGGAATGATCCTCACTCAGGGTCTCCCTCCAAACACATGACACAGCAGTTGAGGTGACGACCTTCAGAGGATGTCACAAGAATGGTCAAACACTGAAGAAATGCTAAAGAAACACAACCATTTACATTTCATATAAACTGCATATGTGTATACTGTGTTAACAGAGATTCACACTGATTTTATATGTACACAATTACACTGCTCAAAAAAATTAAAGAAACAATTTTAAATTAGAGTGTAGCATAAAGTCAACTAAACTTCTGGGATATTGATCTGGTTAGTTAAGTACAGTAGCAGAGGGGGTTGTTAATCAGTTTCAGCTGCTTTGGTGTTAATGAAATTAGAGGGGCAAGAATGAGACGACCCCCAAAACAGGAATGGTTTAACAGCTGGAGGTCACTCCTCATCTTTTCTGACAAATTTTTTCACTGGTTTTGCATTTGGCTACGGTCAGTGTCACTACTGGTAGCATGAGGCAATACCTGGACCCTACAGAGGTTGCACAGGTAGTCCAACTCCTTAGGATGGCGCATCAATACGTGCCATTGCCAGAAGGTTTGCTGTGTCTCCTAGCACAGTCTCAAGGGCATGGAGGAGATTCCAGGAGATAGATAGTTACACTAGGAGAACTGGACAGGGCCATAAAAGGTCCTTAAAACATCAGCAGGATTGGTATCTTCTCCTTTGTGCAAGGAGGAGCAGGATGAGCATTGCCAGAGCCCTACAAAATGACCTTCAGCAGGCCACTGGTGTGAACTTCTCTGCTCAAACAATCAGAAACCGTTTTCATGAGGGTGGCCTGAGGGCCCGACGTCCTCTAGTGGGCCCTGTGCTCACTGCCCAGCACCATGGAGCTCGATTGGCATTTGCCATAGGATACCAAAATTTGCAGGTCCGCCACTGGCACCCTGTGCTTTTCACAGGTGAGAGCCAGTTCACCCTGAGCACATGTGACAGACGTGAAAGGGTCTGGAGTAGCCATGGAGAATGTTATGCTGCCTATAAAATTGTTCAGCATAACCGGTTTAGTGGGGGCGTCATTGATGTTTTGGGGAGGGAAGCACAGACCTCTACAGGCTGGACGATGGCACCTTGACTGCCATTAGGTATCAGGATGAAATCCTTGGACCGATTTTCAGACCCTATGCTGGTGCAGTGGGTCCTGGGTTCCTCCTGGTGCACGACAATTCCCGGCCTCATGTGGCAAGAGCATGTAGGCAGTTCCTGGAGGATGAAGAAATTGATACCATTGACTGGCCCCCATGCTCACCTGACCTAAATCCAAAAGAACACCTCTGGGACATTATGTTTCGTCCATCCGATGACACCAGGTTGCACCTCAGACTGTCCAGAAGCTCAGTGATGCCCTGGTCCAGATCTGAGAGGAGATCCCCCAGGACGCCATGCGTGGTCTCATTAGGACCATGACCCGACATGGTCAGACATGCATACAAGCACGTGGAGGCCATACAAACTACTGAGTATGATTCTGAGTTACTGCAATGAAATTTCGGCAAAATGGACTAGCCTCCCTCATCATTTTTTTGTTTGGTTTTCTTTGAATTCTGCCCTCTGTAGGTTGATCATTTCCATCAAACAATGTGGCATCCTTTCATTCCTAACACATTACCCAGTCTACATCAGTATAGATATCCAGCATGATTTTTTTCCCATTGAAATCGATGTGTTTTCAAAGTGCTCTTTTAATTATTTTGAGCAGTGTATACAGACATGGAGCATAAAAACACAAATGTGGATTATGTAAACATCTATCAGTCCTCTGTGGCTGCTTATTGAGTAAAGAAAGCTTAGATCTATGTCTGGATATATGATTCCTCGATTCTCTTCTTTCTGGTCTTTCTTGCATTACTTGTGAGAATTCTGTAAAGATCATCTCTGGTCCCCCATCAACTAGATTCAGCATCTTGAATCACTTTCCGGTGTTTGCATTTCCTGGAAGTTGGGTGGCCTCATTGTTCCTTTGCAGCATTGCTTGGATCTGGCGCACAAATAGTTCAGGATCTGTTTCACAGTCTGATCCAAGCCACGTCTCTTCCATCGCTTGGCACTGAGAGCGTAGTCTGTTTGATTTCTGATATCTCCATCTGCTGACGTCCAGGTGTTAAGGCAACAATTTGGCTGCTCCAAGAAGGTATTAAGCAAGACATTGGATCCACAGTAGCTGATGAGTCGCTCTCTAGATTTGTTAGTTTCCAAGTTTGTACTAAATCACAGTCTCTCCCACCTTCACCGTTTCCAGGAGTGTGTATCTGCATGTCCTGTCCCTGTCAGCTTGAACCTGATTTTTTAAATTTCAATTTCTGTTTCAGCCTTTGTTCCTGGGGTGCAGAATTACATACCTGTTGTGTTAAGGGGGGATTCATTAAATCAGATTGATATCAGTCAGT
This sequence comes from Isichthys henryi, assembly GCA_026776945.1. Lineage (NCBI taxonomy): Eukaryota > Metazoa > Chordata > Actinopteri > Osteoglossiformes > Mormyridae > Isichthys > Isichthys henryi. Next base: position 17,649,281 of record JAODJX010000047.1, on the reverse strand, counting down.
CATTCGCAATTTCTTTGCAACATTTTCAACGACCTTCCTGCCTATCACAGACAAACCATTTATTCTTTGCTGTTCCATGCCTGAGTAGTAAATGGAGTGTTCAAACCAATGAAAGTGTCCTACTTTTATTGCTTGAGACATCGACTTGTAAACAGGCCATTTCCATCTCTAGCACATCCAACTTTCCTTGGTTCATACTCCATACATTCCAAGTTCCAACAGTGATCCATTCTCTGTAGCTGTGCGTTTTTGTTTCCAGCATGGCGACATCGGCAGATGGACATCCCTAAGGCTTCGATCCAACTGTGTCATAAACGCCAGACGTCCTGTGAAGTATCCTCAGTTCCTGCACAGTAACATGCTGAGTGACTTCAAACGTCAGGATCCTCCACTCTATCTACTTTCTTCCTGTTCTTTCTGTCTATGAAGTCTCCAGGCGAGGTACACGAGGGGTTTGAAATAGTGTCACCACTGTGATCAGTCACTGCCTGCATAGTCCCACACAGATGGTAGGTCTCACCTAGCATCTCTTCTTCATTGTTGTCCATGGTAGGAGACTCCAGGTAATGTAGCTGCTAGCATATGTGAGGCACGCAAGGCCTAGACAAGGCCACACTCTTGTATATTCTTTGAAATGGATTCATGTAGAAAGACGCAGAAACATGAATTTTATTTAAAAACAGCTCACAGCCCAGCTTGATGTTTATGTGACATGGAAATTGGAAATAAACATCACTGGCCTTTTCTCCCCATGGCCCAGTTCAGGGCAGGTGGTTGGAGAATTGCAAGATGGATGTTTGTGACCTTTTCTGTTTTCAGTTAGGGAAGAATGGTTTATTGTGCTCTGTTTATAGAATATTGTCTGAAAACATCCCTCCTAAACTTCCCTTCAGAGAATTATCCCATAATCTGAGCAAATATGACACTCATTCCTGGAAATTCTTCAATAAATCCTATTAGCAGCGTGAAGTCAAGTCCATCACCACTGTGTGGGTTATAGCAGTCTTGGCGAATAAACACAGATGTAAAATAAACCTCCCACTGAGTAATCTCATTGGTGCATTTCTGACAAGTGTGCTCTCCCTTCGCAGAATGCAGTGCTCTTGATGACACATCCCCAAATGCACTCGCTGGAAAACAAAGTTATGTCTTTCCTGCCACGTGCACCTGACCCTCCTCTCTCCTCTCTAGCGTGACCCTGATGAGCTACACCTGTTGCTTGTTGCCCCTTACGATCAATAGCTTTGATATTTAAGTATCTGTTTCTCTCATCATCCCAAGTCTCGATATTAAGGTTGCGGCTCCTGTCCACTGGTCTCCTTCCCGGTTCCCATCCTCGTGTTCTGACCCATCTCAGTCCCATTTGTTTTCCAGCCCCTGTTTAGTTCTGTTCAGTTTTGGTTTCAGTTACCCCCCACCCCCGCACCCCTTTTATTCACCTAAACACCTGCCGTTTAATTCTTCATTTGACGGGTCGTGACAAAGGTTTATAAAACAGCACTTCACAATGCTTTTAATATGAACCATATTAAAAAACACATGAATTAAGCTTTACATATACTTTCCCTCTGTTTTTTTTGCAAATATCAGTCAGGATGAAGTGAAGGCAGACAGGCAGTGTTTCCACATCTATATTTATCTAATTTTGCTTGTTTCATCTTTTTGAAATAGGGTATAACTTCCCTGTCAAGCAGGTTACATTTCAGTGACAGTCGGAGTGAAGCCGAGCTCTAATTGGTGTAAATATCAAATTTAGCAGGATTTCTGTAACAGAAGCTGTGCTGTACAGATGCGAGGTGGAGGTGGGATTTCCAGCAGCACCAGGCACTGCATCCGTTTTTAGATCCGTTTTCTCTTGGTTGATGTGCCATACAGGGCATCCACTCCACCTCCAAAGTGTCAGCGCTCAGCTCCTCTACCCCGAGGATCCACACAGCCAATGAGCAATGAGGAGAGTGGCCAATTGGGTCCTAGGGCATAGAAAAGCAGGTGCATCCCCCCATCCTCTGCATCACTACCCCCCTCAATCCCCGCTCTCCCCGAATGGGTCAGTCAAGTGATGGTGCTTCGTTTCGGCCTGGTAATGAAGGCGTTTTGAAATCCAAAATAGCACGCTGTTCCTCAGTTGGTCTGGGGTAGGGGGGGAGTTCAGGGGAAGGAGCGGTAACATGGGGGCACTCGGAAGTGTGAGATGAAAGCGCCGTCACAGGGAACAGCAGCAGCGCCAATGTGGGGGCAGCACACCTCACACACACACAGACACACACACACCTCACACACACACAGACACACACACACCTCACACACACACACACACACCTCACACACACACAGACACACACACCTCACACACAGACACACACACACCTCACACACACACAGACACACACACACCTCACACACACACAGACACATACACACCTCACACACACACAGACACACACACACCTCACACAAACACCTCACAGACACACACACACCTCACACAGACACACACACACACCTCACACACAGACACACACACACCTCACACAAACACACACACACACCTCACACAGACACACACACGCACCTCACACACAGACACACACACACCTCACAGACACTCACACACACACACACACACCTCACACACAGACAAACACACACCTCACACACACCTCACAGACACACACACACACTTCACAGACACTCACACACACACACACACCTCACACACAGACAAACACACACCTCACACACAGACAAACACACACCTCACACACACCTCACAGACACACACACACTTCACACATACACTTCACACACAGACACACACACACACACCTCACACACACACATACAGACACACACACGCTGGGGGACATTTATTTTCATTTTTCAAAGGAAGATTCCAGCAGGACCCATAAGCAGAGTAAACACAGAGGTCAAATCTGTCGTATCACTGAAACGAATGTCGACAGCGCCTATTTCTGTCAGCACTTACGTGTACGAGGTACATCAGATAGTGGCTGCCGCACCAATGTCTCCTCTGCTCACCGCGTCCCAGCTGCCCGGCCTGCTGTGGGAGGCTCCACCTGATACAAGCGGGGCTTTTCTCACCGCTGGCAGCTCAGCCGTTAGCCGCTACGGAGAATCTCGGGATGGATAACGACTCTGTTCTTCTGCAATGGCGAACTTTTGAGAACTTCCCTCTGGCCTGACATCCCCTCTCCTCCTCTAACGATGCGTTTGGAGGCCCCCAGGATCGCAGATCCTGCAGGAAGGAGAGGAGACGGCCGATCGCCCTTCATCTTCACCCCTCGTAGCACTCTTATCTAAGCTCAAAGAACCAGCGTTTGGCACAAACTGCCTCTCAGTATCATTAGACTGCAGCCACCGCCTCTCACATCCCGGTCAACGAATTATGCGCGATGAACCAATTACCAATAATTACCAATCTAACTACCAGTCTAATTACCAATTATATTACCAATCTAACTAAAAAATGCTGACAGCCGTATTATAGCAGAATTTCTATTAATGCCCCACCTTTCAGCTCAAGTAGCTGAATCACAAAGAAAACTGTACATTCGTCATGCTGTTATGTTCTGTAAATCTGCCGTCGTCTGCGCCTCCTAATTAGTGGGTGAAGAAAGGAAGACAGGGGCGCTTTTAAACCTTTTTTTAATGAGGATTATATTTGTTAGAAATACAAGGAGTACTACGTACCCCTGCAAGCTGGCAATAAAAAAAAAACATATTTCTACGTGTCATATGCAGTTTGTTATCTGTTGCGTTGTATGCCAGATCTAAAAACTCTCGATTGTACATAGGGGAAAAGGGCAAAAGGCAAAAACAGCCTCAGCTTTCGGCTCTCCGTACCTGTTATCAGACCAACCTCTAGGGGAGCCCTAGAGGCCGTGCCACGCTGCCAACACGCGATAGCCTAGTGTTATAAATCAATAGCAACAGGCCACTGCACATGCTAGCATGCTAAAGTCAGTACAGATGTGCATCTCACTTTTGTGCATTGTACCACCAAGCCCACCTACCCACACATGAAGGTAGGGATTGAAGTTTGTGGATGTCAATGCAGAACCACCTACGGTTTACTGTTTACAGTTATTAATGTTACTTAATGGCATCATTAACATTATTTGTTTACTATATTATTTATCTATCTGTTGATTTTTTCGCTCTCATATATTGCATGATGGCGGGACACTGTACAGTAAATGCTACATTGACCGTGGTATTGTCTGGAATACTGGAATTTACATATAAATTGAGGAGGGTAACAAGAGAGGAGAAATGATAGGAAAACCGTTTTTTTCTCTCTCTCTGTTGTGGAGAAAAAAAATTGGCAGTTCCAGTTTTTGATGAGCTTGATGACATATTTGTGGAGGGCCCGGATGGCAGTAACATCTCAGCTCGCCATTGCCCCTCTGCCGTGAGAAGGCGTGGATATGCAGCAGTCTGAGGTGATGCCGTTTATTTGCAGCCCGTATCATAATTGCTCCTAGTTTGAGTTTGTCCCGTTTAAATCAGTCCATAAACTGGAGGCTCATTTGGGAAACGCAACCCCCTCGTTTTGTCTCTCTCTGTCCGGCTCCCCCCATCAGCCCCCTCCCCCCATGAAATGAGACAGTGGTGTATGAACAGATATCAGAGGCTAGGGGCGTGATTAAAAAAAATCCACTTTTATCCATTCAGAGGTGCGCTGCAGAGAAGCAGCTGTAAGGGTGGGAGGGGGCATAAGTAAGGATGCCCAGCTGTTTTTTTTTTTTTTTTGGTGGGGGGGCTTGCTTTGTAGCTAACACCTATTGTCGTTTTCTTGTCAATGCTGTGACTCCCATGTACAGACGCAGTGCTGGTTCTCATTAGTGAAGGCGCGTCACAACACCATGAGCAGCAAACCCATGCAAGATGGAGGCAGCAAGAGGCTGAGAAGACCTCCGAACAGAGAACAGAGGGGGCGGGGGGCACATTAACTGCAAATTGATTTTGCTCGGAAATAAAGGTCAAGTTAAACGGCTCATAAGCCTGGGGACTGACTGTGTATTAAGCACGATGCAGCAATCTAACAAATTACTGCCTAGGTAGGTTTCAGGCAGCCGGGTTATAGAAAGCAAGCCCGTGGGAGCCCCCCGCCCCCCCACCACCAAATGCCACTCTGTGATGTCTGTCTGCAAAATGTCTGCAAACCTGGACCACGCACTGCTTCACTATTACTTCATAAATTGACTCTCATGGGGAGGATCTCGGGTCCTGTTAAAGCTGCTCTTCAGCCTAAAGGCTTTTCAAAATTCAAAACCAGCCTCCATGTTTTTACCGAGGATTTTTCTCAGCATTTTTGGCAAGTTATTTATGCATTTTTTTGTGGGACTGAGCAAAACTCCGAACAGTATTACAGTATGAAGGTGTATTTTGGATCGCAAAGATGCCATAAAAAGCTGTTTTTAGATTCTGCCTGAGGCTCACGGCCTTTCAAGTGCGCCCACTTATCTTCTCCTGTTCTGAAGGTGTCGGAAGAACCAGATAGGAGGTCATGTGATCAAATATGGAAAAAACACTGTTGACCTTTCAAATCATCTGTATGGGAGATTCTCAGGTTATTCATTAAATGTAAGCAAACGTAACAACGTGGTTCTTCCCAGGGGATAAACAGAAGCGGTAACTAATGGCAACCTCAGGATTTTGTACAAAGGAAGAAGTGATACCTATTGAAGTCGATCCATTAAATCACTGACAACAATGGAACGGTAAACAAATTGCATTGTGTTGCGCTGTTGTTACATTGTCACAGCGACAGATTGTAAATGAATTAATTATTGAGCAATACGAGAAAACTTCATCCTGACAAGTATTGCACATTATGTTATTTTTGAGAAGAAGTTGGTAAACTCTTACAATCTAAGAAGTCCTATTGCAACAATATAATAAAACACTGCTATTCATCAGTTAGACCGAAAACCTAATCCGTAGGGTATAGTCGCCTGGAAATGTACTGATACAACCAAGTTATTGCCTTCGTATATTTAAGACAAGGCCACCATCTTTCTCTCTATACATGCCTTAGATATTACAGGATTAGTCCACTTCACCCCAGAAGTTTTAAACCCATGACATACTGGCTAGTGATCAAAGATTCATCATTGTGAAGAATGAATGGAATAGATTTTTTTTTTTTTTAAATATTGCTTCCCAGACTGCAGGTCACTTTCAATCTTGAATTCTGAATTACACAGTTGATCTCCTGCCCCGCACGTTTTTTATCAAAGAGCTGTTTTGGCAGCGTGGAGTTATTACAGTGGAAATGTTCTTGTATCTGCCAAGAGACGGAAATTTGAAGCGAGTTATCGGAAACTCCAACATAAAACAGGATGATTCTTTCCATGATGGTCATGATTGACTTTCAGGAGTCGGTGGGTTAGATGTCTTCGACATCCCTTGCAACATGCCCAGCTTCTGTTCAAGAGTGAACCGGCAGCAATGATGTCAATTTCCTCATTTCGTTATCAATACTCTCAGAGCCAGGAGAGAGGGGGTTTCCTTTTGTTCACTATTCAATATTAAAATCCAACGCAAGTCTTTTTCTTCTGCTAGCAGCATTGTTAGGGAGCAATGTAACGAAACAGCAAGGCTCCCATTCTGTGCCAAAACAAATTCTGCTTGATAATGTTCCTACCTGCTCTTATGCATCTGGCTATCCTAAACGTTTGGATCAATTAGTGAACCTATTAATTATCAAGGTAACATAATGGCTAATTTTCCAATGATTTCTGTTACTAAGAATGACAGCAAAAATGATGTCTCTTATTCAGACTGTGTTTTTTGATTATCAAAAGATTTTAATATGTTAATTAATTACGGTCTGCCTGCATTTAAACTATTTTTGATGTGGTTTTGAACAATGTGTTCAGTTTTGTTCTGTACTGTGCTGTTCTATGTATATACGATATGTACTTTTTTCCTAAACAATGCCACAACTTTTTACATAGAATTTTCATTGCATATGTACAGTTTTGTAATCTTTTACAAAGTGCTCTAAAGTATATATGACAGTTTGGGAATAGGTGTACAGTATATGCAAAGTAAACAGGCACTTTTATATAAGGGTACGTTATATAACACACACAGTTTTGGAGTATCGTTTTAGGTTGTGGAATCAATTGACTGTATAAGATGCAGGATAACTGCATTTTCAAATTTCCATTGTCCATTTTCTGAAACCGCCTGTCCTGTTCAGGGTAGTGGGGGTCTGGATCCTATCCTGAAAACTACGGGTGCAGGCAGGGAATAACCCAGAGTGGGCCGCCAACCCAACGCAGGATAAATGAAATTGTTAATATTTATAAGTAATAATAAGTAAGTATATAAGTAAATAATGTACTTTAAAACGATAAAGATCATTTATTATTAGGATAATTAAAATATTACTATCATGATTTATTGATTAACATGGGGCACCGTACAGCATGCCACTTCCTGTTGTGCAGTAGATACAAATTGCTCTGATTGAAACAGTTGCTTGCATAATCATTCTTGCAAATGCAATTGTGGCTTTTTGTATTTTTCTGGAAGCAGAGAATCCAGAAAGGTAGAAACATCTATAATTACAGCTAAATACACACAGACATGCACATGCAGCCACGCTTCGTTGATGAGCTTTCTCTGTTAACTAAGCTTGGGAGGGTGGCAGGTTCCACAGTGACACCTGCAGGCAATTTCCAACCCTGCTTCCACAATGTAAAGCTTGACTTCTCAGGTAACAGGTACTGTAGCTTTAGACTACTGTTTGAACCCAATACCTCACTAAAGGGTATGAGATGTTTATGAATGTAGATAATCTGTGGAGATGTGCAGGCAAGGGCCTGGAGGCCCTGATGGGGAAGGTGAAGCTGGAAAGTCCAACCTTTGTTCATGAAAGCACTAGCATTAGCATAGGATAGTCCGTTAGCATAGAAATGCGTCGAATAATGCGTCTCCAGGCAGAGTTTGACGAGGGCTTGAGGCCAGCTTTGGAAGGAAGTAAATGTTCTTGTAGGAAATTGACTGGAGTCACCTCTGCCCTCGTGCTTTGAATAAAAGAAGGCAAGCATCTCAAACTCAGGATTTTAAAATATGTTCCCTTGGTCACATCGACACTTTAAACCGCAGAAACACGGCCGCATATTTACAGCGAACTGCAAAGTGGAGATCGACCCTCTGGTACTTTTATTACAGAATCTCTAATACAATATATTGAAATAGTGGATTGGATGTTGTTTATTTAGTTTGAAGAATATGGAATTATTCCTCTTCAGAAAGGCATCACTGGAGCCAGAAAGCGTCCCGTTCTCCAAGAAATGAGTAAAAGTGCATGAGTGGTCTGCCACTCACACCCACGTCCAAAGGAAATATCTGGTTGACAAGGGAGGATGGAGCGCAGCTCAGGGAGGTAACGGAGTGTGATGGAGTCTGTCAGGGGGAGGATATTAGTGTATGATTGTGTCTTATTGATTCCACGATGTTTTGTGTTTACCCCCATCACAATAGCTTCACCCAGCCAAAATGCCCATGATAGATTGAACAGAACCGGTCCATAGAGTGCGATGGCGACGTGAGCTCTGGGGGGGGGGGGGGGGGGGGTGAAATTTTTATAGGCGTCCCAAAAAAAACAGAAAAACAGCGTTTCAGTCACAATTTTATTTGCATGGGTGGCAA
>JAODJX010000047.1:17598666-17617620 GCA_026776945.1 Isichthys henryi | reverse complement strand
TGAATGGTGTGTGAGTGTGCCCTGCAATGGGCTGGCCCCCCATCCTGGGTTGTTCCTGCCTCGTGCCCATTGCTTCCGGGATAGTCTCCGGATCCCCCGCGACCCAGTAGGATAAGCGGTTTGGAAAATGGATGGATGGATGAATAACATTGATTATCTCGCTACAACTGACTGGGTCAGAGCATTATCAAAATGGCAGGTTGTTGTGGGTGATCCTGGTCTGACGTGGTCAGTACCATCCATAAGTTCCCAGGAAGGCAAACCGGTGAACTAGCAACAGGGTCATGGATCGTACAAGAGAGCTACTGTAGCACAAACTCCTGAAAAAGTTACTGCTGGCTATGATAGAAAGGTGTCAGAACACACAGTGCATCGCAGCTTGCTGCGTATGTGGAGACAGAGCCGCCGACCGGTCAGAGTGCCCATGCTGACCCCTGCCCGCTGCTGAAAGTCACTACAATGGGCACATAGCGCCAGAATGGGACTATGGAGCAATGGAAGGTCGCCTAGTCTGATGAGTCACGTTTTCAGTTACATCATTTGGACAACTGGCTGTGTGCATCGCCTTTACCAGGGGAAGAGATGGTGCCAGGATGCACTATGGGAAGAAGGCAAGCTGGCAGAGGCAGTGTGATGCTCTGGACAATCTTCTGCTGGGAAACCTTGGGTCCCGGCATTCATGTGGATGTTACCTTGACACGTACCACCTACCTAATCATTGTTGCAGACCAAGACACCCCTTCTTGGCATCAATACTCCCTGATGGCAGTGGCCTCTTTCAGCAGGATAATGCACACTGCCACACTGCAAAAATTGTCCAGGAATGACTTGAAGAGTATGAAAAAGAGTTCAGGGTGTGGACTTGGCCTCCAAATTCCCCAGATCAATTCAATTAAGCATCTGTGGGATGTGCTGAACAAACAAGTCTGATCTATGGAGGCTCCACCTTGTAGCTTACAAAACTTAAAGGATCTGCTGCTAATTTCTTTGTACCAAATAAAATAGGACTCCTTCAGAGGTCTGGCGGAGTCTGTACATCAACGGGCCAGAGATGTTTTGATGGTACGAGGGGGATCCACACAATATTAGGCAGTGGGTTTAATGTTATGGCTGAACAGCGAACCTCCAGCAGGATAATCCCACCCCTTTGCTGCAATCTTAACATTCACTCACTTACCCTTCTTATTTAACAATCATTTACAAATTCTGGTTGTTTGTTCGACATCACATTTAGTCACTTTAAGATAGACGGTTTGGCATCTCACCAATGAAACAGTGATGGGTGCGAAACAAAGTGATTTATAGGTAATTACATTTACCTCCCCTTACCTCCCCAGATCCTGTCAACGTTACGAAAACCCCTTCAGCAGGTTCCCTCTGTATTAATCTCCTTCTGTTACCATCAACACGATCCTGAGCTTAATTTCCCACATGCCACATGCATTTCATCAGGAAACTGATTCTGACAAATATTAAACAGTAAAACTCCATCACACTTCCGATAAGACCTCTCAAATTACAGCTGACATAATTATACGTATGTTTGCCAGATCCCGGTGGAATATGCGCAGATGTATAAAAGATCAATTAAAATGATTATCTGCAGCTAAAATTAGTCATTAAACTGAATAATTGACAGCTGCTTTTTAATTTACAAGCAGTGTGACCTTCCATAGGTCTCAGCACTGGGAAACATGATTAGTTATATATGCTATTTATCATTGAATAAAACGGAAAGTGAGACTGGTTGGTAAGCTCACTCAGGACGCTTTTTTATCATTTATATCTAAACTATGTTTTTGTTTTTAATTCAAGAAGCACTATATGAATTTTTAATCAGTTTTAAATTTGTTAAATAATTCTCCCTAAAAACAATATTGATCATTAAACCCAAGTACCCCGTGAATCCTTTGATTACACAGCATTCACCCGCATTCCCATATGCTCATCTACATAAACAGCCCAGTGATCTTCAGGCCAGAAAAGCAATTAACACAAAGCCAAACGTCAAAAGTGCTGTTTCATGTCTTTGTAAAATTATCACATCTTTTAAACGAGTCACATGATCTTTTTCAGAAAAGTACATTTTATGAAATTGGTCACCTGCCCATTGATTTTCTCCCGTTTCCCTTCATGGATGGATGGATGGATGGAGTAAAGAGAGGCACTAACTTCATTTGGAGGCTCTAAAACTAAGGTCTGAAATATATCAGTAAGCATTTTAAAACCACACTTCCCTGCCTGAAATCTTTATTCTCTTTTCATAACTACTCGCCCAGTACTGGGTCAAATCCTCATAGGCAGTACTGAGTCCATTATATCTTTGTGGGGACTCTCCATTCTTTCCTAAACACAATAATGACGACCTTAACCCCTGCCCCGCCTTATCCCTAAGTAACCAAACAAAACGCAAGACTTCTGGCATTTTTAGTTTTTTGATTGCAGTTGCATATTTTTATAAAATTAAGATTCTCCTTGTGGCGACCGAAAAGGCATTCCCCTTAACGTCTAAATAACACGTTTTTATCACATTGTGATATATACTACAATGCAATATATAATGTAATATATACACGATCCACACACACATTCACACACATACAATTCAATTCACTTACAAGCATGTCTTTTGACTATGAGAAGAAACATGGGCAGAACAAGTATCAAAATTCACCATCAGAATCCAAGTCACCCTCTCCTGGGTGTGAAGCCACAGGTACCATTCTATCGTCTGAAGACTCATGTCCAGAAAGTTGCTGGTTCCAATCCCATGGCAAGATGCATAATCTTATCACTGTTAAGCACTTGAGCGGAGCCCTTAACTACAACTGCTCTAGGGACACGATCTGACGCTGCCTCACACACTTATATCGCTTTGGACAAAAGCATCTGCTAAGTAAGTAAATGCAGATTAAGTCTATCATTTTCCATGCCAAATAGTTTCCACAGTTTTGTTCTAGCAATACCAGATGCAAATAGTGCTCTCCCACCTCACATTGGAAACAGGAAACCTTTTGCTCATGTGAAATAGTCTGTCCCCTTGTGAGCGTTTGTACTGTTTAATGATCACAGAATAATGTAGTCATTCTGTTCGTGGGCGATGACTCAACACACACTGCCCATATTGCAGGAGACAAAGTTTTAGGCCACAATTGATCAAGTGGATTCATATTTATTGAGTGCATGGTTTTTCGTACAATATTCCTTTGAAATTACAGTTACAAACAGAATCATCACAATAAACTTTCATTAGACGACATCACAATGGAAATACCATCCAGTCCTGACATTCCATATTTACAGTACAGCAAGTTTGCTCATCGTTCTAGAAGCCTCCGGCATCCTGGTCTTCAGTCATCTTAAATCCCATTTGCCGTCTCAGGTTCTGCTACTGGATCTCCCATGACACACTGCAACAGACAACACAATTGAGGAGCATTACCTGAAAACCTCTGGACAGGCAAGCCATGCGGTGCTGGAATAACCATGCCATTTACATGTACAGTGACAGATAAATTGAACATTTTCAAAACCTGTTGAGCGTAAACAAACTATTTATTGTAGTGATACATCTCTGTATATAGATATGAGCAGGGTTCCTATAGTATACAAGATCAAAACAATTCACTGTAAAATTCAGACATTACATCTGAGAGCTCCTGGAGACTCCTGATGGATTAAGGACATGCAAAAAGCAGTGAGACAATTTTTCTGTTGAATTATTAAACGGGGTCCATTTTCTTCCTAATGACATAGCTTGGCTGCACATGTACAGTCATCCTAAAGTATTTCTGTGGAGTGTGACATCTTAAACAGGTTAACCAAAGGTGAAGTCTGTCTTGCTGTGTTTCACTCATATTCTCCTGATAGTGACTGGGAAAAAGTTGAGAATTTCCTAGAATCAAGTGGCACTATGAAACATTTTACTAAATTGGACAGAGCTGATGCTGACTTTAAATGGGATCTTTGAGTTGCATTGCCTTACACAGGCTGAACCAAAAGCTTGTTTTGTGCCAGCGATTCTTAACATATTTGCCTATGAACTTAAACACTCTAGGCTACACGCTCGTTTAAACGGTTTCATTTGCATCGGAGCCAGATGTTTTCGGAGCCTCCCACATAGAACTGCAATAACATCATCAGGCTATTTGATTAACTAAGCACCCATTTCAAAAGATGCTGCTAATTCATAGCCGACTACCGGCAACAAAAAAGTGATTAAAATCACAAGTCAAACAAAATGCGCCGTTTTAAGTCACAACCTCATTTGTGTTAGCAAATACTATAACAGTGATAAAACGGCAATAAATATTTAATTTTAGCTAATTACAGCCAAGACACTAACCTAAGTATTTTTTCAATTATGCAAACAACTAACAAAGCAATTACAGTTTGAGTAAAGGAAAATGGAATTGATTTATTATATAATCAGTCATTAGTTTCAAGTTACCATAATCGATAAATGACCAAATAATATGAACAAATTTTGCAATCACAAATACACAGGTAAACATCACCCATTCAGGGTTACTAGTCTGAATCGTGTGACAGTTTTGCCAAGAGCAATAAGACTAATTTAACATCAGAAGCCAAAAAGTAGAAAAACATACCAGATTATTGACTTTTCACGAGACTTCTCTACATGTTTGTCATATTGTACACTACACTATTTAAAAAGGTTAGTACTATTTCAGCTGGATAAATCTGATTTTTATGCATTTCTAATGCTTTTAGGCTAATCTGCTTTTGTGTGGTAAGCTTCATACATAAAGTTTGCTTTCTCTTATTTTAAATTTGGCTTGAAATGACACGTGATAATTGAAAGTAGGACATGACCAATCAAGGCACAGAATGTGTACTGCCTTCCTAGGCCGGTATATAAAGTATGAACCACATTTAGCATTTTATTTTGAATAATCAATGATTTCAGGGCAACAACTGAGTAAATACAGATTAAAAATAGTGATGAAGACTGATAAATCTAAGAGGTCAACCTAAAAGTTAACAAAAACACCTAGTAACTGTTATGCTTGTGAAAGGTTTAATGTGATTTTAATAAACATGTTCAAAAATTTAAACCTAAGCAAGCCAATCAATCAATAACTGAAATGGCACTGCTAAGAAATTAAATGCCCAATGGGACATGAAACAAGCATTATGCTAAACTGTGAGGACCAGACTTAAGAGAAGCTGGTGCACTTCCACTTGTGGTTGGGACCTCTGGTCCTTGGAGGGTCATGTAAAGGGTGGGAAATCTCTCTGTCCCCCGTCGGAACTGGCAATTGCTAATTGCTTTTTAAAAGATAAAGCCGTGGAAGACTATTCCTAACCTGACTTACAGTAACTAGACCCCTGGGGTGGTAATAATCTAGAGACACCAGTTCACCTACTTGTGTGTCTTTAGAGGAAACCAGAGGACCAGAAGCAAACTCCACACAACAGGAGAGACTCCAGCCCCCCAGGAGGTGAGAGGCAACACCGGGAGCCGCCAAGGCCCCCAGAAAATTTATTATAAAAATAAATATACTTAATATTTTTTCTGTCTACCCACATTGTTAACAAACCAGAGGCACTATTTCTGCTTCATATCCAGCATTCCGCTCCCCAGTAAATTTCACAATTCATTCACTCCTGTTCTTTTATGATTATAGCGCTTGTATTCTTATTTTTTTTCTATTGAGGTCTGAAATAAATTGAATAAATTAGCTACATGCACTGTGATCTTAAGGTGGACGTATCCTGTTAGGAATTTATTAATACAATAAAATTAGCAAGTTTTTGTTGTGCTAATTAATAGTGCTTAAACATAAGCGTTTACCAGGAGAACTGCCCCAAGTCAGCTGGCTATCACATTCAGTTACACCTTTGGCATCTCAGACCAGTGCTCATAATTCGGGTGCCAAACACAAACCCTATAATCTTACAGCTGTTTTTCTTCCAAACTTTTGTGGATTTGGTGCTTTTTATAGGAACATTGTGAAGCCTAATCAAAATGCAACATATAATGTGTATATATTTTTGTGATATTGCGGTTTTTGATCTATTTCGCTGGCGGCCTTCAGGTGCTTAAACTGCCTTAAGACTGAGTACTTTATTATAACATCACATATTGTACCAAAGCTGAGCTTCTGCTTCGCACAGACTTTTCTAGGAAAGATGCTCCTACGCGAAGCAATAAATTGTCAAAGACCCTGCAAGTTTTAGATGCCAGTCCAGCTAACACTCTTCATTCAGGTACATTTCCTGATTATGATTAACATATGGAAACGTCCAAAGTGTCCAGTTTTCCTGATTTCTGTACCTGGCCAGTAAAGTGAATTCTGATTCTGATATTTCCAGAATGTTCGCCCACTACTACACCTGATAATATAAACAGAAATGCAGCGCATGGCAGAGCAGGCGGTAACAGTGGCTTTACACATCAAAGGTCATGGCTGGGTGGCGTGCTTGCAGTATTCACACATAGCAGTTTTATAAAATAACAGTTTTATTATGTTAAAAGGATGTTAAGGTAATAATGTACTTGTGCTAATACTGACAGAACCTTTGCTAGAATGTAAAATGTGGAAATATGGCTCCGTTCACACTAAGAATCTTCTCTCTCAACTTTGAGAAGATCGTTAAATAATGTTAAAGTTCTACGAATGTTCCCTGTTAGCTGGGAGGCTACTTTACAGACGAAACATTGTGTTTTGGTTTAAGACTGATGTTTTAAAAGACACTATTCAAAAACACGCTATCAAATACGGGAACCTTACAAATTTTGCTTTGGAGTGGAACTGCGCTTAAATTGAAATCAAACGTTATTACAAATAATTGGCCCTCCTGACAAGCAACCTTTACTGTATTGCCGAAAGGGAACTGTTTCCCATCATATAAACAAGCAGTGTATATGATAAATGATATTCTTTTATGACAGTTAATTTACACAGAAAAACACCCTTTGGGTATAGTGGCCATAATAAATTATAAACCATTTCTTCTATTGATTTGGCACTTTCAGTAAAATATATCTCTTCCTGAATTAAATTAAAGCGGTTTAATGTTGTTTGAAATGTTTTCCTTTTCATTTCTCAAAATTCCTTATGATATTATTTATTATTATAACTCCCAATCAAATATGTCTCCTATATGGAAATGTTACCCTGTATTTCCTTTCTAATCCACTGGACGTATCCACAAACATCTTTGTGGAGATATCCGTCATTTTCCGACTGTTAAGCATCAGAATATATGGAGGTCTCGAAATGATCTGTCTGCCAGAGTTCCTCTCGTGGTTTCCATACGTTTATTTTAAATGTTATGTTTATAACTGCATCAGATCTCTTTGCAGCTATACTTGCAATGGACTGCATAGCAGTACCACCATAGGAGAACAGTGCAGTAACAGCCTATTATTAAATTGCTTTTGCCAAACTACATCTGGGAAGGTAATTTTTTATCTAGCTACCGTCCCCATAAAAAGTTCTTGTCTGCGTTGCGCATTTATTCCGAAATCAATGTGAAGGGATTTGCCATTATTTATCCACACAGGGAAAGTGTTAAACTGACTTCACGGGCAGTGATGGACTGCTTTGCTTGTACGGAATTTGCCCAGCAGGGGGTGATCAAGAACACTGGGCTCACACCCTGCCCTGTAATCAACACATGCATCATTTATGTTCATGGTGCATCTGAGAAAAAGTATCCTATCCAGTCAAAATTAAATAAAAACAAAGATGCATTACTAATGGGGAACGCCAGGAGCGTAAACTCACATTTGCCCATGATGGGTTACTAATCAACACTTCCTAGGACTTCCTGTTAGGCAACACACAGGCGTGCTGAATGGGAGGTCATCAGAGTTAATTAAAACAGCTTCACAGACAGTTAATTCTATTATGACTCACTGACACATAAGCTGAAATATTCCATCCCTTTATAATCATGATATAATCATGGAAATGTATTTTGTGTTCCTTCACTATCTACTGGTAAATGGGACCTCGTTCATGTGACCTCATTCCCAAATCACCATATTTCACTTCCATTTTTTCCCTTTTCATTTGAAATGATCTTTGCTGCGACGTCAGTGCATCTGTTTGCATGTATTGCATTGTAACTATATAAAAATAAAAATAAAACGTGTTGCGAAAACATTGCACATATGAAACACTTAACCGAGGACTGAACAGTGACTAAACCGCCACTAAATACAACACAGCCAATTGATTTGAATGCTTCAGTTCCTCATTTAAGGGTTATAATGGAATATTTAACTAGAAGATGACATCTGGAAATAAACCATTTCTAACAGCAACATATACTACAGGACAGGCAAAGATTGAAAATACGTCTATCTTGCAGAGAAAGGTCAAAAGCTGTTAAATAGATAAGAGCAATAATATGATGCTTCTAGCTACAGGGATATTGTAGCTACTGAATCCGGTTTGAGTGGAGAAGGCTTGCGCGTGACACACTAAAACATCAAGAGGCACATATCAACTAGGAGCTTCTACTGGATCGCTTCTACTGTCAAGACGACATCAAACCAACCGCCGATAAGCCGAGGGCAGGCAGAAGCAAGCAGAAAGCAGGCAGCCCCGCAGAGCCAGTGAATAAGGAGACTCAC
The DNA here is from genome assembly GCA_026776945.1 of Isichthys henryi. Classification (NCBI taxonomy): domain Eukaryota; kingdom Metazoa; phylum Chordata; class Actinopteri; order Osteoglossiformes; family Mormyridae; genus Isichthys; species Isichthys henryi. The sequence continues at coordinate 17,609,009 of JAODJX010000047.1, read as the reverse complement.
TCCGCCTGCGTCACAGTGATGGCGTTAGAGAGAGCGTCAGATACATACCGGAGCTGCAGGCGAAGCGCCGAGATCTTCTGAGGCGAGCCCCTTCCAGCAGGAAGCGAGAGATGTGCAAAAGTGAAATAATGTCTTTTTCACAATCCTGTGCCAGTAATAAGCAGCAAGCCCCAGCATGATCTCGACAACGTACAGTCGAAGAAGCCTGAACTCTCATTTTTCCCTTTTGTAGTATTCTTATACACAATAATTTTGTACAGCATAGTCCAAGGTAATGTTCGTTCTCAGTTGTAGTATTCTTTGTAGTAAGAATAGAGCCGAGCTTACTGGTGCCGCCTAGTGACACAGCACGGCGGAAAGCTATAATACAGGAGTCTTAATCCATACATAACACAAGGAACGCAAGAAATCCAAGCTGGGAACGCACTTCCTCACACACACACACACACACACACACACACACACACACACACACACACACATATAATTATTACAGAATCACCTTCAATATGAAGACTTACTTTAGTTATCTTTCTATACTTATGTATGTATGGACATATATATATATACTACATATATATATATATATATATAGCCATACACACAAACTTTTGGATATATTTCTATAAGTTCCTCAGGTTCAGCTATTGGTTCACTGGGAAGAAACTAGAACTCAGCCTCACGCTGGATGTCGAAGATAAATGTAAGAACATCTAAAGCAGGTCTTCTCTTTTTAAACACAGTGTCCCAAAAATGAGGGGAAAAAGAAGAAAAGTCCATCCGAAAGAGGAACAAACCCAAAAAACAGGGTTACTCCGCAGACTTGGTATCAGCGATGCTTCTTTACATCAGTGGAATGTGGACTTTCTGTCTGTAGCATCTCTTACTATTCTCTTTACTTTAGTGAGCTTGGTTCTGGCCCGTTGATTCGGCTCTGGGCCGAGGCCCCAGCTCTGGAAGTTACGGATATGGGGATGTTCAGATGAGGACAATAGTCTCCACCCTGCTGTACTGTCTGACGTGGGGGGTATCCAGGGGACTCCTGCGGGTGCCCCCCCCAGGGCACAGCGCCCCCTCTAGTCATGCCGTAGCAGTCGGGGACGGGCTTGCCGGTACCCTCATGGCCTGGATGCTGTGAAGGATCTTCTTCTGGTGGCCCACCAGAGTCACTCCCACCCTCAAGAGGTCCCTGCAAGAGGCATAAAGACACAGAATGTTTTTCGGAAGCCAGCTGAAGCCTCGAGCCTCATCACATTTACCAAATTGCTTTCAGGCCGCGTCGCCGGAGATCTTCAGCCACCTGGGGATGCGCACATTTCATTGCTGAGCAGGAACAAGAAGATGCATAAAGACAGGACAGACACGCATACTTTCCCACAAGATGGCTTCCTGTCATACACATTCACATGCTAATACCACTCAACATTGATACTGTAATTGCCAAAAAAAAAAAAACATTTGGAGATGTTTTCCTGCAATTACTCTGCATCAGGAAAAAAACACCAACAAACTCTCAAGAAATGGATCCTTCATTCTCTGAAACGGGCTTTAAAATCACATGATCGTTAAGTAAACCCAAATCGATACCCGCGGTCATTGTCGTAACTGGGGGAGGGTTTTAGGTAAGACCGCGTCGTCAGATGCTATGACCTGGAGCCTGGAGTCTCAGCAGCGAGGGGGGGGGGGGGGTTCATCAAAGCACTGCTTCACCTGCCGCCAAACGCAGCCAGCAGCGGCGAGCTCATCTGCATTTCACAGACTGTGCCGCTCGCGCTGCCTTTCCGCTCTGCAGCAGAACACGCCATTGTTTCATCCGCCTGCCATCCCCTGTATAATTTATTTCAAGTTTCCCAGGAAGCTAAGCCACTCACATGCAGCTCTATCTCTCCAGCGAGTTACCTAGGTGACTGCCAGCTTTCTGAAGGCCTCGTCCCTCCATCCCTGTCAACTGCTCTTCTCTCTCATCCCACCTCTCTCACTTCCATGTCCATCCTTGAAGCCACCCCTCCCTCCAGTTCTCCATCTGAACACAGCAGACGGGGGGGAAAGTGCTGGATGGTGGCTCCGTGACGGAGTCGTCCAAAGAAACGCGAGATGTGGCAAGCTGAGCCCCCCCCCCCCCGAGTTGCCGCGCTCTCTGACAAGTTTCCACAGTCCCTGCCGACGGGGCTGGATCACTGTACATTTTCATAGCAGAGACCAACACAGCCTACAGTCACATGAATAAAAGATCCCCGCATGTGAGTTTTTTGTCTTTAGAGACGAGTGTTACGTTAGTGGTGAAACATCTGGCCCCATCAATTTAAATAAGAGGTCTGACAGGTCAGGAAGCTGGATTATGGAGAAACTACGGTGACAGGAAAAAGGAGGAAGCATGACACAGGAAGCTGAGTGATGATGAGATGGAAATGGCAACGGGCAGAATGATCAAAAATCCGGAAGCCGGAATGTGAGGGAGATGGGGCACAAACAGGAAGTGCCAGTGACCAGACAGGAAGCTGAGCGGTGACGGCAGACTCACTCGGAGGTCATCTCTGCCACCAGCGGCAGGGAGTCAAAGCCACAGCGCAGGAGATTATCTCTGTATTGACTCATCTGGATGGCGCTCAGCCAATCCTCCACTGAAGTGACGGAGCTAAAATCCGGCACGGAGCGATCCAGCAAGGGCTGTGAGGGCCTGAAGAGGCAGCAAAAATGTGGTGAGCAACAGCCAGCATGTACGACTGTTCCATAAGTAACCAAAAGCATCCCAGAGAGGACAGACCATAACATAGTAATATTACTACCAGACTGCAGCTGCCTTTCTGTAGCATGTGTATGGAGGTGAGCACGCTATGCGAGGAACTATGCAAAAACGAGGATATGTCTTTGAAAGCATATCAACCAAGTCATTTCAAAACCTCCCCAGAAGGTACCCCAATACTTACGGCAACCATTCAATGTATATTTTGACTCCCCCATTAGCATACCGTGTTTGGCTAATCAATACCTCTATTTACTTAACTGCTAAAGTTAATTAACTGAGCTAGTGGTGAAATTTTTCAAATATCTGGAACAGCTCAGGTGCCTCTGAGGAGAGGTTTGGGAACTGAGGCGATGTTCATCTAGCCGTCCAGCAAGATGTCAGGAACGTTTTGGAGAACGGAAGGAATTTTTTGTCTTGTTTTTATTGTTACTCTTCATGTCTATATATTCTCATTTTAAACTGTGTTTTTGAATGAGCAAATACACACAAACTACCCGGACAAACAGCTAGGATTTTTGCAAACGTCTGGACGTGTCTGCAGGAATTCCACGCTTAATTATCCATGTATCTGTATCTGTGATTCACGTGTTTCCACCACAAGTGTCTCACGAGTTGCTCACACGGCCGGCATGGTGGCCAGGCCCTTCAGGCTGCCCGGGTTGCGGATCAGTTTGTCCAGTGTGTTGACAATGTCGGTGAATCGCGGCCGGGCGCTGCGCTCCTTCTGCCAGCAGTCGAGCATGAGCTGATGCAGGGAGGCGGGGCAGTCCATGGGCGGGGGCAGCCGGTAGTCCTGCTCGATGGCGTTGATCACCTGGAGAGGTCGAGGGGGAAGAACAAAGCACAGCAGATGGCAAGAAGTCAAAAGTGGTACCTCTGAGACCCCCGTGTTACAGAAAGACCCTCGGAAACTCACGTCCTGGTTGCTCATGTCCCAGTAGGGCCGCTCGCCGTACGACATCACCTCCCACATGACGATGCCGTAGCTCCAAGCGTCGCTGGCTGACGTGAACTTCCTGTAAGCGATTGCTTCGGGCGCTGTCCAGCGCACTGGGATCTTCCCTCCCTGTCATTATGTGCAGAGGGAGAAGGTGGGTGTGGGCTCCCCCCACTGGCCGATACCTCCGTTAGCCCACAGGGTGGATGGGCCATCTCCATGCTCGACATGAATCACTTTTAATGGGCTCAAGGCCAATCAGCCGAGACAGAAGTTGAACACTTTTATCAAGTACAACAAAGTTAATATGGGCACATTTCACATTTTGGGGTTAAGAGTCTTGCTCCATGGTCCTAGACGCTTATTCTGCAGCCATGGGATTTGAATAATCCACACACACAGTGGATTATCAGAGCAAATCAAAGAGGATGTGTGTAAATTAAGCTAATTGGCATCCATTTCCGTCACACCCACCACAGACCTCCTGAAGACAAATGGGGAGCAGACCCCGGCCCCAGCCGCCTGCAGTTACCGGTGCAGGTACTTGGTGGCGTGACGCCTCATGCTGATGGAGACCGGGTTTAACATTCCCAACGCACCTGCTCATCTCCACACGGCTCTGCACGGCAGATCCAGGAAATGGCTTCTCTTTAAAGATGCTGATTAACTGAAGGTGTCTCCCGTTTGGCGCTGCAAAGGGATCCATGCCGGCAGGCCTGCAGTCCTTGTACGGTCGGTGGGAAACCCTACTCCGCCTCCATCACATGACGCACAAGATATAACCCCAACATCCCCCATGTGCCACCCCCCCCCCCCCCCTCCCCCGGGATACCCTAGCCCCTTCAGTAGCAGGTGGAACGCAGCTCTGCCCATCACCCATGGATCCAGTCATCTGGAAAGCAAAGCACACCACCGGTACTGCTGGGAGCACAGCGTGTGCGGCTGTAATTAACGCTGCAGGGGGAAGGGGGCGCTGCCCAACCGCAGCTTCATAATGCGGTCGGCAGCTGAGAAGATAGTAGGCAGATATATAACTAAATGCAGGAGAAAGCAGCTTCCGTGACATTCCCAGAAGTCTGGGAGATGAAAGGTACATACGGACATCTGGGGTGGGGTGGGATGGTGAGGTTTAAAAACACATCATTGTCTGCTTACAGGCTGTGTTCCCATTAGAACTTACAACAGAGAAAAACAGGTAAGTGCTGATGTCATCGTACATGGACGCAGCCCAACAGGGGACATTAACAAGGAGGCAGCACTGAAAGACCGGGCCACGCAAAGGATTATGGGTGGTCGGGCAGGACAAGCCTCCAGCGACTTACGGTGAGGATAACTGATTCGTAAAAGAGAGGCTCATTCTGTGAAATGCAAAGCCCCTAACCAACACATTAACAACTCTGGTAGTCATATTAGAAAACCGTAAATGTGGAACGGTAAGGAGGTCTCTGAAAATTACCCATTGAAAAATTCATCCCACCCGAAGCTGTGTACACATCGCAGGACATCACACGCACCTCGCATGCATATTTTAATTTCAGGGTCGCATCCAGCAGGCAGCGAGACAGATGCAGAAAAGACGGAGTGTGAGAGAAAGGACTGAGCTTAACAAAGACCCAAAGCTCCTGCAAAGCAACCGACTCACCACCGCGAAGATCCGCCAGACGAAAGCAAAAGACAGCAGCCTCCTTGCTGAAAGCAGATCAGACTCCCCGAATCAGGTGAAAAATCCTTTTATTCTGTTAGTAAACACTGGAATTTAAAGGGAAAAGAAGCTCTTTCACTTTCCTTTGTTTTTAACATGAAAGAACTGTGACAATCTGCTGTAAACACACACAGTGGATGCCGCAGAGCACAGATGGGGATCCACCGCCCCCCCAGCCTGATACATGACGGCCAGCATTAATCAGACAGGTGATCACGCTTAACAGCACTGCTTAGACGTTTATTTGAAGAGTTTTTGCTTCAGTAGTAGGATCTCATGGGTTAAAGTTGGTCTAAACAAATAGTTGGGTGGGTTTGGTCTATGGCAGGGACAACTTAGTAGGTTAGGGATCTCTGTCTGGGAGGCTATGGGTTTGAATCCTTCAGCTAAGTGATATTTGCAGAATAATCATATCACTGCCGGATGCTGGTTGGCCCTAAGCCTTCCTCATGTTGCTTTGGAAAAAAGCGTATGCTAAATCAATGTAATGTGACGTCAATAGGGAGGATGCAGGTAATGCCATCTGAAAGAATTTCAGGTCTTCAACAAGCAGCCTTTTTCCATAGCTAATCCAGTATACAGTCACGGAGAGCTTGGAGCCTATCCTAGGAAACACAGGACACAAGGCGAAGGAACCCCTGGATGGGATGCCAATTCATCACAGGGCAATTCAGAGGCAGGAGTTCTGCAAACCTCCTGTTTTTGTGAAGAATCTGGAGTCCCTGCAGGAAACCCACATAAACACCAAAAGCATATGCACAGATCCTGGGGCAGGATTTGAACCCGTTACCCTGGAGATGAGGTCCCCGCCCTGCTGTGTAAAAGCTGACAGCCATGCGGACAGCAGACTGAAACACAAACAATGGTGTTCGGAGACCAAACAGATGTTTGCCACGCCTTTGGCTCAGCATAATCTTTCATTTTAATATTCATTCAATCCTCTCTTGGTTGGGAACGCGGCTGGTAACGTTGAAAGCTGATGATGGAGCGTAAAGGAGACGGCGGGTAATCAGAGTGATGCAGTCTGCAAGCGAGCCGGCCGTGACACAGAGCCACCATGTTGCTTTCCATCTCAGATGCCGTTGCACCAGCGAGGTCTGTAATGGAAGCTGCCATCCTCTCTGGCAGCTTCATCCATCATCCCAAACATGAGGAATGCCGGTGGATTCTCCCAGGCCCCGTCGCTGTAATGCCCGAATACTAGGAAGGGTCAGAGTGAGGCTGATAATGATCATGTTTGGTTGAGTTTCTACCCAGTGCTCATGTTTGGTTGAGTTTCTACCCAGTGTTCATGTTTGGTTGCACCGTGTTTCTACCCAGTGCTCAAGTTTGGTTGCACCGTGTTTCTACCCAGTGCTCATGTTTGGTTGCACCGTGTTTTTACCCAGTGCTCATGTTTGGTTGAGTTTCTACCCAGTGCTCATGTTTGGTTGCACCATGTTTTTACCCAGTGCTCATGTTTGGTTGAGTTTCTACCCAGTGCTCATGTTTGGTTGCACCGTATTTCTACCCGGTGCTCATGTTTGGTTGCACCGTGTTTCTGCCCAGTGCTCATGTTTGGTTGCACCGTGTTTCTACCCAGTGCTCATGTTTGGTTGAGTTTCTACCCAGTGCTCATGTTTGGTTGCACTGTGTTTCTACCCAGTGCTCATGTTTGGTTGCACCGTGTTTCTACCCAGTGCTCAAGTTTGGTTGCACCGTGTTTCTACCCAGTGTTCATGTTTGGTTGCACCGTATTTCTACCCAGTGCTCATGTTTGGTTGTACTGTGCTTCTACCCAGTGCTCACATTTGACTGCAGTGTTTTTCTGCCTCCTCTGAGTAGCCTTTCAACCCCCACCTGTAGCCTGGCTCTATCTGCAGTGGCCATCGATACTCAGTGCATCTAACGGCTGATTAGCCTGTCGGCTCCAGTTCATCAGGGGCTCCTCTGCATCAGCCACAGAATACCAAATTCAAGTGGGAATTGTGATGCTGCAGTCCAGGAGCCTGTCTCTCATGAGAAGTGCTGAGGCTTTCAGCATCAGCAGCAGAAGCTTGGAGCGATGGTGACACAGTTACCCCCCAGGGTGGTCACCAGGCGCGCACTGCCAAACCTGTCACCAGAAAACTGCAAGCGAAGGGATAACCCAAAAAACTGTGAAATGTATAGAGCCTTATGACCAATGGTATAAAACTGGCGGCACTGTTAGTAATTTGGGCTCTGAAAGCACTTGGCACACAGCTGGGCTATGAAACAATTTCAGCTGTGAAACATACAAAAAAGAAAGCATTTGTTCGGCTATTCTAACAGGCCTACACACTAAATCTGTGGGTGGTCAGTTTTGTTATTGTCACCCAACTGGCAACCATATGGCTATAGCCAGCTCAGAATGATCTTCAGCCCCTAATTAGCGAGAGCTCTGAACTACCCTGACAGTACAATACCCTCTGAGCATATGCACGGGCGGGTGGGGCCTGCGTGTTCGCACGAGGCGAAAGGAGCCTAGCCAACGAAGAGTCGCGCACCTTTTCTCAGCATGAAACCGGGCCTAATTATACAATGCTCTTTGGAGGGTCCGGTTTCACTTCAGGCCTAAGAGCCGAATTGCACTTGGGCCTGGGTGGGTGGGTGATTGGGGCAGGAAGATGAGTGGGGCAGGAGGATGAGTCAGACAGGAGGATTAGCTGAGCGGGAGGATGAACTTGGCGGGAGAATCACCCAGATGAAAGGATCAGTGGGGTGGGAGGTTTAGCAGGGCAAGAGGATCAGCTGTGCAGAAATATCAGCGGTGGAGGACCACCTGGGAGGGAGGATCAGCTGGGTGGAAGGATGAGCAGGACAGGAGGATCAGCGGGGGAGGGCCACCTGGGAGGGAGGATCAGCTGGGTGGAAGGATGAGCAGGACAGGAGGATCAGTGGAGGAGGACCACCTGAGAGGGAGGATCAGTTGGGCAGGAGGATTAGCAGGGCAAGAAGATCAGCCGTGCAGGAATATCAGCGGGGGAGGACCACCTGGGAGGGAGGATCAGTTGGGCAGGAGTATGAGCAGGGCAGGAGGATCAGCTGTCCAGGAGGATCAGCTGTCCAGGAGGATCAATGGGGGTGGACCACAAGGAAGGGAAGATCAGATGAGATGAGTTGAGTAAGAGCATGACTGGGGTAGGAGGATCATCTGGACAGGTGCATAAGCCAGGCTGGAGGATCAGTGGGGTGGGAAGATCAGCAGGTAGAGGGGTGGGCAGGGTAGGAACATGAGTGGGGTAGATGGATCAGCGAGGCAAAAGGATCAGCAAGACTGTGCTCAGTCTCCGTGGTGCATTCAAAGACCCATGAAGAACAGTAATCAGCAGAACAGTAATAAAATCTGATTCTCCCTCAGTGTGGATTCTTTTGGGGACCAGATGGGCAGTATAGGTTTAAATGTACAGGAAAAATGCAAAAAGCAAAGCAAAAATGCCCGAGGGACTGGGAGCCGTGCTGCTTGGCAGCGGTGTGTTGGAGGTGTTTGCTTCCCAGGCCTCTTTACAGTTTAACAGCAATCAGCGGTGAGCCCACGCCGAAGACGCCTCCATGTCCCGTATTCACACCTCTGAGGGTGTCTTTCTCCCACCTGAAGAGAGCCCACAGCCATCACTAAACCGGAAGGAAGCAGCATTCAGCTTCCAATTAAGGAAGAGCCGTTGTTATCTGTACAGAATGCAGCCTTCCCAGTAGGCCATGCTCACATTTCCCGTGTCACACTCCTGCAGATACCTCCCGACCTTTAACGTGAGTGGCTCACTGAACTTCAAGGCTACCCAACGCAAAGGAGTTTCTCCATGAACCAGACCGACAAAACGATGTTTGTTCTTCAGCTGCCTTTGAATCCTGCGTAAATCCCACACAGCATTGAGCCCTTTCGACGGCTCAGATAAACCATTCAGATGCATGGCAGCTGGTGTCCAAACTCATTCCATCGGAACAAGAATAAGCGATTGGCCTCTGAAACTATTTTCAGAGAATCAAATTAGTAAAGAGCTCAGCTGGAACAGAGCACATGCTGCTCGCAATGGATGCCCAAGGAGCTGGGCTCAGAGTCAATGTTTTCAGTCAGGCTAAATAAAGATGGTAAACCAGCTAGAGGCCCGTGCCAGGAGAGGAGAAGAAGAACAGGCTTACAAGCGAGTTCCAAGGCCTGGACCGCTGTGCTGGCAGCCAGGGCACCTGGGTCCTTTGGCCGCTCTGCGCCTCACCCCTTTCCTGTTGGGGTTCCTTATTAAGCAACTCATTAGGAGCCTTCCTGTGTCTCCATAACGTCAGAGTGAGGGACTGAGTCAGCTGACTGTGACTCCTGAATTAACGCCTCCACGTTGCTGTGGGAGCTCATCGGAGTAAGGTTATGCAGAGCTTAGCCGATCTGGAGAATACTGCGTACTGCTGGAAGGTGCCGGCAGCTTCTGGGGTCAGGAGAAGGGAGAGATGAGAGAAGGAGAGAGGAAGAAGGCTTACCAGAGAGCTGGTGTAGGTGGGGTCAGACGTGTCGTCCTGTAAGTAGCGCGACAGCCCAAAGTCGGACACCTTGCACACCAGGTTGCTGTTGACCAGGATGTTCCTGGCGGCCAGGTCGCGGTGCACGTAGCTGGTATCTGACAGGTACTTCATGCCAGCGGCAATGCCACGCAGCATGCCCACCAGCTGGATCACTGTGAACTGCCCGTCGTTTTGCTGAGGGGGGGGACACAAAAAGGCAGGGATGAGGGTTGTGCGTGGACCAGGGGGCCTCCCTACCGTGCCACTAGTCATCTAAAAATGTCGCCGGTCCTTTGGGGGATGTCAATACTGTGTCAAAGTGGATGAGGTCCAAATGAATCAAAATAACTTTTAGCATAAATTAGGACAGAAATGTTTTTTATAGGGGACGGCATGGTGGTGCAGTGGTTAGCACTGTTACCTCACACCTCTGGGACCCGGGTTCAAGTCTCCGCCTGGGTCACATG
>JAODJX010000047.1:17584949-17598566 GCA_026776945.1 Isichthys henryi | reverse complement strand
TGTGCCCTGCGATGGGCTGGCCCTCCATCCTGGGTTGTTCCCTGCCTCGTGCCCATTGCTTCCGGGATAGGCTCCAGACCCCCCCACGACCCAGTAGGATAAGCGGTTTGGAAAATGGATGGATGGATGTTTTTTATACTTGGATGGCTTCCTGTCTGAGGTGTACTGAATACTTCGTTATAGATGCACAGTTACTCATCCGGTTATAGTCATTTTGGATAAAATCATACATTCAACAAGTAAACTTCTGCTACACTGGATTTTTTTTACATTATAACTGCATCAAAAACCTTAATAAGTGAGCAAACCCAACTCCAGGTTGGGGATCCTATGCCTATTGAACACCTTACAGTCACTATGCACCATGGACAGGATAGATAGTCAAGCTCTAGCAATGCCGCTAACACTTTTCTGTCATTTTCCCTGCTAAATGGCAGAAGAACACACTTTACTGTGCCTGAAACATCCAGGAGGTGAGAAACCGCCACGTCCACAAGTCACTCTTGAGTACTCCCTTTATCCTACTGCCTCTGTCCATTTTCTTTGTGTCAGAAAACGTCTCATGAGGAATGAAAAGACATCTTTCCTAGCAGCTGATAAAGCTATCCAAGGACAGGCTTTCTATTCTGCAGGGTGTTTTTTAATCTCCCTCCCCAAAGAGCTTAACAGCACGTAAAAAATCCTACCAGGTATGTTGAACTCCCTCTGAGTGAGTAACAACTCTGTGACCTTTGACCCCTATGCCCCTGATTGTGTCAGCAAGGCCTCTTTGAACAGGACGAAAGCTAACAGAAGCCAGCATGGGGAAAATCAATACAGGCTCTAGTCAAAGCTGGAAAATGGCAGAAATGGCTTCAAAGCGCCCTTTTCGCACTAGTGGTAAATCAAAGCAGAAGGAAAACCAATCCACGTGATTACAGAAAGCAGGCCAAACATCGATTAATACTCAAGCGCACTCCCTCCTTTCTGCGGTGCTGCTCATGAAACGGTATCTTAACAGTAGAAGATACTAAGTTTTAAAACGGGTTTATTAAAACACAGGTGAGTAACGTGAGCCTGCAGCAAACTGGAGACTGATCCCAGCAAACAGAGCGCAGGTGAGAGCAGGTGATGGCCCAGACTGGATGACAGTCCATGAACGGGCACAGATTTACTCACTAAGTGCAGTTTAGGACCTAACTACATTTTGGACAGAATACGATGAGAAAACTCACACAAACATGGACAGGAACCAAACCCACAACCTTGTAAGTGTGAGGCCACAATACCTAGAAGTACCTACTGAACCTCCCTTCACACAAAAAAGCTTTAAGTATACAAATTATACATTACTAGTAATTCAATTCTGTGATATATCATGTTAATGCAATGAATATTTCACACCCACCCTTAGGAAAGAATCCAGAGCCCCATTCTCCATGAACTCTGTGACGATCATGACCGGCCGGCTTTTTGTCACCACACCCTCCAGGCGGATGATGTTGGGGTGCTCGAACTGGCCCATAATGCTGGCCTCACTCAGGAAGTCCCGCCTCTGCTTGTCCGTGTAGCCCGCCTTCAAGGTTTTGATGGCCACACAGATCTCCCGTTTACCTGGGAGCTTCAGGCGGCCTTTGTAAACCTCCCCAAACTCTCCTGGAGAAATGAAAGAGACCCGGATGAAGAAATGAGGGAGGGCTGAGCTTGGAGCTACGCTAAACACACACAGAAGAATATCTGAACCCTACCAGCACCAATGACCTCTTCGATCTTCACGGAAGACACGTCAATCTCTTTGGCAAACTCACGCACCGCCTCATTGGGGTCCTCATAGGTGAATGGATCAATGTAGATCTTCATCCCTGGAGAGCCTGAAAGTAAGTAGAGAATCCAACAGGGGATTATCAATTAGTCATACACATTTTGGAAAAAAGTCTTAAGGTAATTGGGCTACCCACAGACACTGCTGTAGACAGCAATGCAGGTAACTCCAGAATCATGGGAATTATGTAAAAAATGTGTGTGCATGTGCCATGTGATGCTGCCCAGAAACTTAGCGATGAATCAGCCCAGCGATGATTAACAGATGCTAGTTGCTGTGAGGCACCTGGAAGGATCATACAGTCTGGACAGCTAAGAGCACAGACACCCCTCTCTGTCCCCAGCCAGCCTCCCAACATAACCACACAACTGAGGAGGCTGTGTAGATGCCCTGGGGTGAGGGGGGGGGCAGAGTCAGGGGACATGCCCACCCATTCAGCCCACCACCCCCTCATCCTTATTTTCTAAAATTGTTGATGTTTGAATTTAATATGTTGTACTGCCCTGGGACTGGGATACAGCTGCGTTTCCTTCAGAGACCCAATGTCCATCTTGAGTGTGCAAACCCATCTCCACTATCTGCCCCTGCACCACCCCATTAGCAAAAGGTAAGTCGCTGCCTGTAACCACTGGAGGATGATAGGAGCAAGCGAGTGATGGACGTGTGTGTGTGTTGGTGCCTGAGTCAGGACAGGACGTACTTTCACAGGATCCCACAGTCACTTTGATGCATAATTTACATGGAAGTTTACCTTCACATACTCCTGTATCACAGCCCCATTAACCATTTCTTTAATAACGTAACGATAAAATGGAAAAGCGCATTAATAATTCAGTCGCTTCCATAAGCACTTGCTCTGGAAATCGATGAATGGTTCAGTCCACCCTGTGCTGTTCTGAAAGGGACCATGCAAAGCCGGCCTGACACAGGCCTGAGACAGCAATGTGCCGAAAGGCGACACCCAGAGATCTTTTCCGGATTTTCATTTAACCCCCCCAAGGCCACCGCATAGCGGTGCAAACAGCTGCGCTGTGTAATATTGCAAATCTTCGAATTACACAGATAGCCATTCATAGGAAATGTACCCAGGAAAGAGAACTGCACTCTGTCCAGCTCCGATATCCTAATTCCATCGCTAAAGTTCTCACCTTCGCAAGGACAGGCCATGCAACCAGCTCTTCAGTGCTAAAAAAGACAGGGGGGGGGCATCATTTCCTCCCCCATTCCCTTATCCGCTGCCCCAGCAGCCCCATTTACACCAATGTTTCCTGCAACCATGGCTAATGAACACACTCCTTCGTCAAGGACTGCTCCTAATTAAGACTAATTAATCGGCATGCACGTACTCCATGTGTGCTTCTGCTAATCTCACTGGCATAGACCTGCACCCTGCCTCTCTGTGTTAATTACACAGAGGTTAATTCACCCTCACGTACAGAATTCAGGGCCTATGTTCTTATTTAGCGAATTTAGCATTAGCATGATTATAGGTCAGTGGAGTAAGTTAAACGTCCCTCAGTCTGACTAATTAAAAATACCAGCCAACTGAACAGTCTGAAATTATACTGAAATTATTTAAAAACAAACAAACAATTGACACTGGATTCCATTTCTGTAAAAAAAAAACAATCAAAATCAAAAGCAAACCTCAAGTTCCTTTGAACTTTCATAATTTTGTAGGAACTTATTAGCATATACAATATGCTAATAACATATGTTATGTGCTATTTAAAATAGCAAATAAAAAATGTTACATAGTGCTAAGAGACCAATTCGTTTGACAATAACACGGAAGTGCCTCTGTACTCTTGCTACGGTTTGGGGTGGCCACTGTTTCACCCTGCTGGGCCGTGCCTCCAGATTCGTTTGCTTGCGATGGCTGCAGCTTCCTCTGACAGAACGCATGCTCTTTTACAGGAAGTGGGGAGGCTGAGCTCTGTCAGACAGGCTTAATGGACCGTGGGTGGATGTGCCTGGAGAACGCGGCGCGCCTACAGAAAGTCCGATCAAACTGCTTCAGGCTTCTCGCTCCTACGCCGCCTGACCGCTGTCAGCCGGGGGCCGGGCCTGTCAGGGGCTTCGTCGTTAGGAACTGAGATGTGTCAATCGACGTCGGCTTTACCCTCAGCCACACGCATGTATAAAGGCTTTTCTGTTAAGAAGCAAACGTGCACAGAGGAGGACTCTGCACACAAGGGGGTGAAGTGGTGAGGCGAGGAGGAGTAGAGAGGCAGGAGGTGTTGATTAGCAGAGCGGGTGGCGTGCCTGGTGCGGGACTCTCACCGCGGCCTGTGCTGTAGTGCTGCAGTTTGTCACTGTAGATGGCCTCCTTGGTGTACGCCCGCTTCCTGCAAGACATCAAGACACGGCACGCAGCTCCTCTGAAGACAAGGCAAGAACCAAGCCCCCAATTGATCAACAGCCAATAGAAGCCGAGGCTTTCTTCCAAATTAATGTGAGATCATAGTGGGAGTGTGATAGTGGTAATAATTCTCATCGGGCAGCATACTTACCCAGAACATCATAATGTCACATGATACACCATATGTAATAGTGTCCAACAGAGCAGGTCTACCCATGTAAACTGGGCTTGTCTAACTGGAAGTTGGCTTGTCCAATCAGATGAATCCATCAGAGAATAAAAGGTATGTCCATGGGAGAGTGGGCATACCTGCTGCAGACAATAGAGATGGCCAACAGGGACACGATGCAAACCACACCGGCAGCGGCTGAGCCCACAATCAGGGGTAGCTGCTCCCTCAGCTCAGACCTGTAGTCGTCTGTGCAGCCAGGCCGGGGAGGGGGGTGTGGGAAGGGTTGAAGGGGATGAGAAAGGAAGGGAGAGGTCACATTCAAAGACGTCAGATTACAGTCACCTGACAGACTGGCACACACCCATAGGCTTCTGTGTCTTTGGCGTTACTTTGAAATTCCTTTACGACTAAATCCCATAAGTGTTAGAATCCATAAGAATAAAGCCAACACTGAAATAAAATGTTTTAGCAATTCTGGAAAAAAGTAGTTATACAGAACTAATAATATGGTTATTTATTTCCATGAATGATTGTTTCACGGTGGGATTAGCATCTTCCTCCTTCTGGCTATTCTGTTACCCTTCCACAGCCCCTGCAGTTCATGTGTCTTGGTCGTTATAAATTATCCACTAAATGTGGTGAACGTTTGTGAGATTGCTTTGTGATTGAATAAGTAGTTATTCAAAATAAATGAATAATGCATTTTGTGGGCTTTCCCTTATATGGTGCAATTTATTATTTGCAAAGTGAGTGACTTTTTACATCACTATTACAAATTTTCAAGACGCAGGAAAAATTCATGGGGAATCACTCTAACAACGAAAGGTTTCATCTGGGACACATTTTGCTGTCGGCTGCTTCTAATATTCATGCTGCTTCAGATTGTAGTCATTAACTACAAATGTAACAATTTAACTTGAATGTGTGATTTTCGTGAAGCTCTTCGGGGTTACCATGGCACAAACAGTACAAAATAAGCTTAGTAATAATAACCGTCATTTTCACTATTCTGTGAAGCAATCACGTCATCTCAGTGCTACCTCCAACAAGTATGGAGTTCAAGGCAGAAAATGACCTTTTAGCTCTGCTTCTCAAATACCAAAAGCATCCTTATGAAACATAAAGTTTCAGATTAATCACACCGTCACTGTGAAATGCAATAACTGATATCTCCAGCAAGGTGGCTAATTGACACTGGATTCCATTTCTGTAAAGAACAAGATCAAAATATGTGATACTGTAGCTTCAATTGACAAGCCTCAATTTGGCCGAGTGATGGCAGCCCTGTTACAGGACAGAGAGGGCAGCTGATCTGAATTAAAGCTGGACAGTATCACTGGGGAGAACCTTTTATCATCCTGCCGGTAAGGTTGGCTTGAGTACTCTGTCAGCCAGTGGGTCCCTAATGTCCCCCCAGAAGCATGGACAAGCAGGCAGATCGCGGTAATCTTTGCTGTTGTTGTGGCCTTTGTTGTCGTTATTCTTGCTTCAGGCTGCAAGCAGAGACGTCCCTCTTTATGAATGATTCAAGAAAAGATATGGGAAATCATCAGAGGAATCACTGAGGACTTCCTCGTGAAAACAACACCGCTGGCTTGATGCTTCTGACAACAGCTATTTACGGGAGAAAGTGACTGAGAGGGGTTCTCCGAGGCCTCTACAGCACCGTGTGCTAACACAATCCGGCTCGCAGCAGGTACAACAGCGCCTCCGTTAGGTTCAAAGGCTCAGTCAGAGAGAGGCAGCAAACCCCTCCTTTCCCATGAGGAGGCGAGTCTGCCCAGGTAAGAGGAAGGTGCACAAAGAGCTAGTGGTGACTCCCTAGTAGCGGAGATCCCCAGTGGAGAAGATACTCAAGCCTCTGTGGTTGGTCATTACTCATATGCAGTGGTAATCACTGCTAAACAATCTGGGATAACTGTCGAGCCAGAGAAGGCAGTCAATAAAAAGCTATTAGCTAAGCACTTTACTCAGTGTCGACTTCAGTCGATCTCCATTACGCACACCAATACATTCACATACACACAAGACTACACGCACCTCAAAGCAGACAGGTGGACTCTCTCTCACACGTTTGTATTCATATCTTTGTGGAAACCTTCTGTTCATTTCTATGGGGAAAACTTTAATCGCAACAATGACAACTGTAACCCCTACCAAGCCCTAACCTTAACCATAAGTAATCAAACAAAATACAAGTCTTGCATTTTGAGTTTTCTGATTGCAGTCATAGGTTTTTATAAAATTAAGTTTCCCCTTATGGAGACTGAAAAAATGGTCCCCACAAGGTCAAAATAGCAGGTTTTTAATCACACTGTGGGGTCATTTGGTCCCCACAATGTAATATATACATGACCACACACACACACACACACATACTGCTGCTTACCGTAGGTCAGGGTCTGGAAGTAGAGCCTTCCGCTGTACTTGCCAAATCCGGCCACTGTCCGCGCTCGAACCTGCACCACATAAACCGAGCCGGGTCGCAGCCCATCCAGGCACGCAGTGTTGGTTTGGGTCTTCACCAGGGAAGAGTTGGACTCGCTGAGGTCCTGGTGAGGATGGGGGACAAACCATACGAGCGTAGCTCCAGCTGGGCCTGACAACTCAGTACAAATGCCGGTCTTAGCCCAAGCCAATAATGAACATAAGAAAATCTGAGTATTTCTAAACCTGGAGTTTGAGGCCAGGTGAGACATGCCTGTCCAGGGTGTAGCGCAGCCTTGTGCTAATGCTGGATGAGGCTTCCACTGCAAGCTCCACCCCTTTCCCAGCCCAGGACCAGCAAGATGGGCGGGCTTGTTACAGAAATACTTTCATTATGTTTATTATTACTATAAAGGGAGAATGTAAAAGATGAACATATTCTTAATTAGATTATGTATACTCACTTACGGTATACATTTTAATGGTACTAAGTTAAGGCCCCAAATGAACCAGCTTAATTTAACAGAACACTTTATTAAAATGCATCCAATTCTGAAAAAGAAAATTATATGTTACTCCAAGGCTGTACACTGGGTCACATAATAGTGTATTTCTCCGTAATGTCAGTTATAATAGGTTTGCTGGATCAAAAGCCAGAAAACATGGCTGACACTGAGAGCCCAGGACTGAGTAACCTTGGGGGTCATAAAGCATCTCCTACAACCATCGGAGACACTTTTCACACTTCTTATCTATTGTTACCAGGGCCACGGTAACTGAAATGCTGTGAAAAAATATTACTGTTCCATATTCTGTGCTTCACAATATTTCATCACTAGTGAAGGTCAGACATTTTGATATTCATTGCATTTAGCAAAGAAATCAATGTGTAAAAAAAAAACGTGAAAAAGTAATTACCCTCAATAATTTCATCTTCAACAACTAAAAAAATATGCCAGGTAGTTATACATGTCTTTCTCTCTCTCTCTCTCTCTCTCTCATATCTCATTCCTGGTCTTGGATTTAGGTCTAGAATTTCCTTTTTCAACAACCACTCTGAAGCATTTACTTAATGAACGGCTCACCCACAGATATTCGGGCCAAAAGCAGCACTATTAGAAGACTCTGCTGTACTGAAAGGTTCCCCCTTGATCTTTCCATAAAACACTGTTCCAGATCATTCAGGAACACATTTCCTGGGGTGGAGCCAGACCATGTACAATGGGGTGGTCAAATTAGACCCAATGATTTTACCGGGATGGCAATGGGATAATATTTAGGCTGGGGGGTTTCTCCAAGGTATCCTCCTTGGTACACTTTTTCGATCACGATCATTATCCATTGATTGTCTTGCATTTAACTTGCTGACACGCTGCGATCAACGAGTTGGACAGCTCTGGTTTACAGAGTTAAATCCATTGGCCAGCCCTTAGATCTGGGTCTGGCTGGCTGCCTCTGCTCTCTGAATCTCACGTGCTTGCCACTTTGGATGAATGAAATATATGATAAACTTGAGATGAGTCTGAGTTCTCCTCCAGCTCCCCGTGACATTCTGTCTCATGTCCTTGATGAATATTGACTTCAGTTCCAGCTGGAGAGGCCTGCACATCCCCAGACACTATTATATTGCCCTCTCTGACTCTCCATTGATGTTTGTAGAGACAATTCAGCAGGACATTGACATCTTCACTCTCACAGAGTCAGAGTTAATCAGCTACATAGTGGCATGAATCAGGTCTCACAGCTTAGCAGCATTTTATAAACTGACATTAATTATCCATCCGTTCCTTTCCCATAACAGTCTAGGGTACCAGCCATTGGACATCACAATGCACGTTTCATCTGTTCCTCTGCCAGATGTACACATCTCTGTCACCTGTTGTCACACGTCATATGTACACACACACCTATGTGTGTGGGGACAGGTGCCGGACATGTGTACATATGACGTGTGACAACAGGTGACAGTGATGTTTACATCTGGCATGGGAACAGATGAAAGGTGTGCATATGGTATGTGGGGGCAGGTGACAGAAGTGTGTACGGCGTTGGGACAGGTGACAGACGTGTGTACGGCGTTGGGACAGGTGACAGACGTGTGTACGGCGTTGGGACAGGTGACAGACGTGTGTATGGCGTTGGGACAGGTGATAGATGTGTGCATGGCATTTGAAGACAGGTGACAGACATGTGTTTATGATGTATGATGTGAGGCCAAGTGACAGATGTGTGTACGGCGTTGGGACAGGTGACAGACGTGTGTATGGCGTTGGGACAGGTGATAGATGTGTGTACGGCGTTGGGACAGGTGACAGACGTGTGTACGGCGTTCGGACAGGTGACAGACGTGTGTACGGCGTTGGGACAGGTGACAGACGTGTGTATGGCATGTGAAAACAGGTGACAGACATGTGTGTATGATGTATGATGTGAGGCCAGGTGACAGACGTACCTCGTATGTGTGTATGACATGTGAAGACAGGTGACAGCCATGTGTGCATTTGGCATGAGGATAGATGACAGACATGTGTATGGCGTGTGAGGATAGCATTAGAGGATAGCACACGTTTGGGGATGGCATTAGAACAGGCAACAGATGTGTATATGGTGTGATGACAGGTGACAGATATGTGATTCATCTCACCACTATGATGCAACTATTAACAAACAGTATAAGTGCTGGTGTTAGGAAGCAGGGACTGGGCTGTGATGGGCTGTCCCCTGTCTTGCAATCTTGGATAAGCACAGAGCCCCCCATGACCCTGTGATTACAGAAGAGGGGTGGATAGATGGAATAACTTTTGGCGAGGTAAATCGGGATAATATGCAGTTCCTTTTTATGCTGAAACAGTGCATTGCAATGGAGATTCTACAGCGAACGTGCATGAAGAATAAGACGTCTCTAGTTCTCCACACATGATGTCCATCTATCCATCTATGCCGCACCTGCTTATATAATACAGGGACACGATAAGCCCGGTGACTCTCCCATACAGCATCAGGAATGAGGTTCAGGTCGCCCTGGGTGGGATTATTAGCTAATTTAAAAGTCTCAAGCACAAAATGGGTTTTTAATTCACAAATTATACAGTTTTCAGACTGACAATTTCAGGTCCCGCTGAACAAATCTGCACAAATCAATAAATTAAGATTTAAGACAGAAAGGTGCTCTTCTGAAGAGGAAGTTTAAGAATAAAGGCAGGCATTCTCTGTGAGGACTCGACGATGGCTGAGACGGAGCCAGCCTCTAAACCACCCATTACGGATCAGGACCAGAACCTTCCCAAATTGTCACTGATGGTAACCGGCTGTCCCGGACGATAACAGAATAATAAGCCATCAAGGTGCATCTTGGTCTATCCTGACAGCGATCGGCGAGCACTGAGGAGGCTGGCATGACTTACAGGGGGGGGGGATGGCGATGCGCCATCTGCTATTTTTATGCTCGGTGGAGGTCTTCAGGGCGATGCATTAAGACCCCCCCCCCTCATGAGCTCAGCTCCCTGTACTGAGAATAATAATGACACCTACGCAACAAGTGGGGAGGCCAGCCGTAACCTCACATAGGAACGAGCACCCTGACTCACATACGTGGGGGGGGGGGGGCGGACAGGGGTTAACCAATTATCTCAATCGTTTAACATATCAGACTGTGCGCTCTTGATTTGGGACAGAATTACACTTATCACGCGCGGCGTGGAGTCAGGCTAAGTGCTAAGCCTAAGCTTACACTCATGCTGAGGGGCTTCATTCATCTCCCTAATAAATAGGCCTCTGTATTTACATTACTAAGTTGCCCCCCCCCCCAGCCCACCCAAGACACCACAGTGATGATTTGTAAGATCTCACGATGGGGCTTGATCAGACTGGTTGGGGGAGGGGGGAATCCTCTCAAGAGGAGAGAGACTGGAGTATTGGCACATTATATCACAGCCACCCTCTCCCCAAAGATAATAGTATGCTGGTCATTATTGGGTGGAGGTGTGTCCCAAAATCGATCTACCACACTGACAGGAGGCGAGACCAGGGGGGAGTCAGGAGGATGGAGTGGCATGTACGCGGCGGCGGCCCAAATGGCACAGTGGAAGAGGTGGGGTGGTCCCCTCCCGCTTCGCAACCCCCCCGTGGCAGCTGGGCTGCACAACAAGCCAGCCTGCCGCCGCTCAGGGCCAATGTTGGTGTCGAAAGACAAAAAAGAAAGATGGAGACAAAGGCGCTCCATCTGTGCCCGCTGTGGCTCTGGCTGTGACATCGCACACCCCCTGCCGGCCAGAGATTCCCGGGAATGTCGAGGCTGGGAGTGCTGAGAACCGGCTCGAGTGGCACTTAAAGGCGAGGGCCACAGTGACAGGGCTGGGTGTTCTGGCGGGGATCACGGTCAGACATATGAGCGTGCTGTGGTGGGGGGGGGGAGCTCATGGCGACAACGCTGGAGCCAGAGTACGCCCCCATGGTATAGGGTTCGTGTTCGCCGGCAACCCTGCAGCCATTGTGTGCGTCACTAATGAAGCACGTCGAGCAGACCACAGCGCAGCAAGCCGCGCTGCCGGGCACAGTGCCACTCGTTACATGCGGCCTCTGTGCATGAAAGACACTGCAGCTGGTGTTAGGAAGCAGTGCCGGAAGGGAGGGGGCATCTTAAGTGCCACGACCCATGTGTGGGCCTCTCTGAAGTGAGCGCCCCCCCATGGCTACATCAGAGCGCACCCCCACTAAGGCTATATACAAAGCCGGCCGTTTCCTGATGATGCCCTTAAACAGACCTCTGCTTTCTGACTGAATCCTTTAAAAAGACTCTTTTAAACACGCAATCGTCAGGAAAGATAAGGCCTCATTTATACAGTTTAATATTAAGATGGTGTATTTATACACTCTTTCAGGTTCAGTTACTGTAATGACACCTCACCCACAAATGCAGGAAGTGCTTGCTGACTCTCTCCAGTGGCCACAGAGCCTCAGTAACCAGCAGTTGCTTTGTCGTCTTTCAGATGCTGCATATGGGCAATATTTAGTTTATTTCTCACTTATCTGAGACTGGAATGCCAGTGTGTGCTGTTTGTTATCCCTTGAATTATGAACAAAATAATAACACAGTTATTTACGTTTGTGATACAGTACTTATATGAGGATGATGGTTTAATATTTACGGTAACTCCGCTGGCAATGCAGTCTGGGTTTAAGGGGTATTAACAGGAAGTACAGGGAGCCTCCAGCATATGAGTCTGCAGAGATCTTACCTTTTCATAATAGCGCAGCTCATAGTCCAGGATGATACCATTAGGCTGCTCCGGCTGCGGCCATGACAGTGTTATGCTCTTCATGGTGGAGGTGACTTGGTGCATCGTGCGAATCATGGAGGGAGCTGGGTGAGAGGGACAGAGTCAACAGCCAATCAGCTTCGGGGCTCTCGGTTGTAGCCCGCCCCTTTGCACCGCCAGGTGCTCCTCATGTTTTTTTAACACCTGTCTGTCATCCATGTCCCATCACCAGCAGCAGACTGATGACACCAGTTCACTGAATGGGTACAGATGTAGAATGAGTGAAACCCTGCTCTAGGCTGCCCTCTGCTGGCCAGTCACACCTGCACTTCAGCTATGAACCACAACCCTCCTGCTCATTTGCATCGCGAGTCCTCTGATCTCACTGCCCCTCATCCCTCAGCCGCTTGCTGCGCTCACACTCTGCTGTGTGGCAGCCTGTGCTTCCTGCCAAAGGAACGTCAGACTCTCTCCATCATACAGACCAAAGCTTGGGGGAAGGAGGAGGACTGGAGGCTTCCTGTCACGCAGCCATTTACCTGCCGGTGTGATACCCAAATGCTCGCGGTGCTTCTGTGTTCCCCTCCCTCAGGTCAGGATTGAACCATGTTCGACACACAAAGCTACACGAACAAGACCCGACAGATGCTCGCACACACACATACAAACTCACACGCAGGCCTGTCAGGAACACACGCACAGACACACACACAGACACACATACATATTCACACGCAGGCCTCTCAGAAACACACAGACACACACACGCAGACTCTTTCTCTCTCTCTAACACACAAAGTCTCTCTCTGGCACACACACAGACACATACACAGACTCGTTCTCTCTCTCACACACACACATAGACTCTCTCTCTCTCACACACACACACACACACACACACAGACTCTCTCTCTCTCACACACACACAGACTCTCTTTCACAAACACACAGAGACTTTCTCTCTCTCTCTCTCTCTCTCTCTCTCTCTCTCGCACACACACACACACACACACACAAAAGGAAGTGTCACAGCATCATCAGAGCAAGGTCAACCCTGAACCCCATCCCCTGAAAGCCAGTCATTTTGTTCTATTCTACTACATCCTACTATAGAGGCTGGGCAGCCTATCATTTACTTACTCTCTGGTGGTGGTGGGGGGGGGGGCTACAGTGTCTGAGCTCAGGTATGATGACGGCATAGAGGCAAAGGGACGTTCTGATTAACACGTCTCCCCCCAAACTGTCCGACTTAAGAGCTCTGAGTGGGTATTCAAGCTCTTCAAAAGAGAACCCATTTTAACTTTTCCTAAGAAAACAGCAGCTCTCCATCTTTGATATAACCAGCCAGATCTAACCTGCCTTGGTGTCCCCTCCAGTACTCACAGATAAACACTCAATGTGCCTCTTTATGTGCCTCCCTGCTTCAGCAGCTCCACTCATTTACAGGGCCAAAATAACAAGGGGGGACACCTTGTAAAACAGGCCTGTTACAATAAAGGCTGTCTCAAACAGCCTCACCTCGGGTGAATAAAAAAGGCCAGTTATACAGCCATACGTAAGGGCACCGACGACTGCCTCAAACAGCCTCACCTCGGGT
>JAODJX010000047.1:17561012-17577800 GCA_026776945.1 Isichthys henryi | reverse complement strand
CCATCATCTCACCTGTCTCCCTAGCTTCCTCCACCTGCATCCCCATCTTCCCACCTGTCTCCCTGGCTTGCTCCACCCGCATACCCATCATCTCACCTGTCTCCCTAGCTTCCTCCACCTGCATCCCCATCTTCCCACCTGTCTCCCTGGCTTGCTCCACCTGCATCCCTATCATCGCACCTGTCTCCCTGGCTTCCTCGAACCTGCATCCCCATCTTTCCACCTATCTGCCAGGCTTCCTCCACCAGCATCCATCCTTTGGTAGCCTTGCCCCACAGAAGAATCGACGTCAAGCGACTTGGTGGCGGGAATACTTGAAGATTCATGATTCCCGAAGAAATCCTTATGCATGCTGGTACAACCCCCCCAGCGGTCAGGCACCCTACCCTAAAACATCAGGGCGGAAAATTAGCTAAGGTCCGAAGTTACGGATGGTGATTTAGTCAGTGCCGGCGCCCCCAGAGAGCACACAGAGGCCCGATGAGCACACGCACGCCGAGTCGAGCGAGAGCAAGGGCAGGCCAGCAAGCTGGGGTATGAAAAAAGGAGCTTAGACCCAAAGCGCAATCAATCGTCTGCCAGTTTGTGCAGTGCAGGGATTAGGCATGGGAAGGCAATTACACTGGCTTAGGTCTGTTTACCTACACAATACAGAAGAGTTGTCCTCGGCAGGGCTGTGGATCACAGGCTGGGCTGAGGACTCCAGCCTGCATTTCCAATGACTCTTAACAGGCACTCTTAACAAACACTACTTTAAAATTGAAAATCAAATCAAACCAAAAATACTAATCAAAGGAAAAAAAAACTGATTTAGTGTTTTTCTTCTGCCGTACGGTGTTTGTTGTTAGTGTTGGTAGGGGATACAAAAGCCCCGTATTCAGTTACAAAGCCTGTGATGTCGTACTGAAAGGGAAAAGTCCCATATATGCTTCATAACATTTATTAAATATATTTCTGTCAATCAGCACCTTAAAATTTATACCAAATGTGAACAAAAAATAAAAGAAAAATTAACTTCCCAAAATTACTAATAATATGAGACAATTTAGGTTAATGAAAAGTAAACAAAACTATAAAAATAAAATTAAAACCCAAATGAACAAAAAGAATAATAATAATAATAATAAAAATCAGAACTACGGAAATGCACAAATAGTTAGAAGAAACCAGGCAACCAGATTCAAACGTTTCTCTGCCTCTGACAGGATTTCTCACTCAGAGCATGACCTGCTTTAAAAGTGTCTCCTCTCAGTTTAATTTCACTTTTCCTTTCCAGCTACCAGATACAATACAGCATGTTTATATATAAACTTAAAAATAACCAGGATACAGCGTAAGACATAAAAGAGACATGGACTATTCAGAGCACTAAAACCTCCAAAGAGTTTGAATGAAATTCCCCGCACTGGGATTCTGGTGCATGTGGAGGCTGTCTACAGCCATATTCATGAGTTTGGGCTGATCAAGAAGGGGTCTTCTAAAGCTTAAAATGTAACGTTCCAAGATGAAGGCGCCTTCATCATCAAACAGTCCCATGGAAACAAGGAGATCCGAACACAGAGTCTAATAGTGTGTGGATGGGACCTGAGGCTGTTAACCAGCCAATTAAAAGGCAGCGATTGAAAAATGAGCCACTCATGCTGCAACTTGACCTTCGGGGCTGGGATGGACCCTTTGAAGAGGGAAGGGGGTCCAATGTCCAAATGATCAGCTGGCCCTTGGCTGGAACTGCTGGAAGACTCACCAATCTACCTGCCTTTAATCACAGAGATTTCTCACAGCAAGCTGCTATAGCTCACCTTGGAGCAGGGCCACTGGGGCGACTAGAGGGGGCGCGCAGCTGGCCAACCCCGCAGGCAGCTTCAAAGAGATGGGGGCGCTTGGCGTGAGAAGGGAGCACGTAGGACTCCAATCAGTCCCCATGCAATTAGTCCCACGCTCCGCGAACAAGTAAATAAATGAAAGAAAGGAACTTTGGCGCCGTTAATGAAGAGCAGGGAAAGTCAGCTGATGCCTCGCAGCTCCTTCCTGAGGGATTTCACACAGTAAACAAACTCCACGGGCCTCCCGCCGCTAACAGTAATTGATTCTGCTTCTCCTGAGCTTTATATAAACACTAATAGGAGCCACTAGTGCATAAGAGAGACTGTCTGATGAAACACGTGTGGCTCCCATCCTGAATCTGCCCAGATCAGGACTAAAACCACAGCAGCCTACAGACCAGAGATCCTGAACTGAGAGCCGGGCTGCGTGGGAATAAGCAGCCAGCCTCCCCACCATGGCTTCCCCAGGACACCTCCCGGCCCCCTGGATCCCATAGAGGGTCGCAAGTGGACAGGGTTAGGGCTGAAGCACCACTACCCTCCAGTGCAAAGAGGAGAATCAAACCCAAGCATGCTGACCAGAAGGAAAAGGACCACATTACAGCACTTGACTGGATCAGGTCGGTTGATAAGAGCTGGTCTAGAGACACTATGTACAGCAACCCTACTGTATACTTTTTTCCTACCTTCTTTCATTTCTTTGTCCTCCCCATTTCCTGGTTTTGAATTATTCTGTATAAATGACACAGGAATGTATCAAACACACCAATGCAAGGTGACTTGGGGCGACTCTGTAGTGAAAGGCGCTATATAAAAATAAACTGAATACTCACGTTACTGCACCATGTAGACATTCCTCGATCGTCACCAAAGCCAAAGTAAACACAGAAATTCAATTATACCGAACACAACTAATGTGATTACTAAGACATATCTCTTTCAGCTACCAGAACGCATAGCCCAGGGGTTTACTATGCAATTAGAGCTATGAAATATTACCCTGGTGACTTCTAATCCATATTCATGGAAATATATATGAAACAGATATGGCACTAGTTGTATACCTGAATTAACTGAATAAACGAAGGGGACTGCATCAGCAAGAAATGATAGGCCAAGGACAGGTGCACAGGAATTTTCTGCATATCCCGTCTAAGATATATAGGAATTCTGTGGGTTCTGCATATTCCGTCTAAGATACATAGGAATTCTGTGGTTACTGCATATTATGCCTAAGGTACACACGAAATCTGAGCTTTGTGTATATTCATTGCAGTCAGTCAAGCTTTTATTCCACATCCCTGAAACAGTTTTCAGTTAAGGGTCTTGCGAAATAACCCGACAATTATATGATTTTTTTTTTGGACACAGGATTCAACTTGGTGACCTTCTGGACAGGAGCACAGATTCATAATTCATTGGGACACACATCAGTAACAGGACAGTAACGGAGCCCCTAGAAATGAGATTTTCTGACTTTTAACTGGGCACCTGGGTTTATTAATTTATCAAACAATTAAAATACAGTCATGCTTAACATCATGGGTAGAACCAACTGGTAGCTATTTTGCCAACCTTATTTGAAAGTGCATGGAATGGGGGTTACGTTTCTTGAGAAACAGGTGAGCCTAAAAATCTTGGAGACAGACATTATCTATTAAAGGCAACGTCAAGCGTACTCACACATACTGTGACGTTAATGCAGTGCTTTGAGATGCACCTCAGAATATATAGACTGCAGAGTTCAATCTCTGGCATGAGCATGCTGTTTTATCATGTACAATCAACTGAGAGCCTTGCAGAGAGGGAATATATTATCAGGGACACCTGGTAATGCATTTTTCCGGGTACAGTGGTGCCAAAACCAGGCAGTGGTCTACCGGGCAGTGTGAAAAAAGCCATTTGCTCATGTGAGTCATCTTTTCCATACTCTTAACAAATGCACAAACACAGGCAGGACATACAGTGGATGAATCCTACAGGCCTGAGGGCTTGTTTTTCCATGGTGAAAGGTTCTGGGGCTTCTGTTCTGGTGTCGGGTGCATTTTTTAGCACAGTTTAAGTCCACTTAGTGTCTTTTAAGTCAAGGTAAATACCAAGAAACATAAAGTAAATGGGAGTGAATATTTCTCACCTGCTGCGAGTGCCCTGTGGATAAGGTTATTATGCGGATGATAATGCCACTATCCTCACAGCAAGAGTGTTTACTGAGCAGTTTGGAGCCCAGGGAAATTGTGTAACTGTAAAACGTACATTTGAGCTCCCCAGCCTCCAGATCCCAACCGAACTCCCATCACTACCAACACAGAGACAGCTGGTAGTGAATGAAGAGTGTTGCATCCCTCCAGCAAAGAAACGCCCAGAGTGCCCAGCGTTACTTAGTGCTCCGTTAAGCCACCCTAGGATGGCGGCCCCTTCATTTGGGTAGCTGTTAAATGTTATGGTAAGACAGGCTCTGCGACTTTTCCCTGGTTGGAAAATGGATGGAGGAGCAGATATCGAAAGAGGGGGCATGGTTTAGAGTTATGGTGCGAGCTCAAGGTTCTGCAAAAAAGGGTTCTAAAGTGGGATACTGCATCATAAAATAGAAATTGTGGCATGGCAGATCGTATACAGTCACTGCCTGAGTGCCAGAAGGACATGTATGAATAAGACCATCCATCCATCCATCCATCCATCCACTCATCAACCACTTGTCCTGCTCAGGATCACAGGGAGCCTGAAGTCTATCCCAGGGAACAGAAGGGTGCAGGTCTTAGGAGAGCAGGAGGAAAAAACCCATGTCAAATAAGGTCTGCAGCAAACCCACAGACATAGAGTACAGGTGAGGCAACAGCGCCACCTATGGAGCCCTGTGCCACCCGTGCTGGAGCTTCTTAAAAAGGCAATGTTTATCAACACAGCCTCTTTTGGCTGTGACTGCCTGACTGGCAGCACCAGTCCTCGAGAAACACTCTGTCTGCAGGTTTTTCTCGTACTTCAGCTCTTAATTGTTATTCTGAAGTAATTATTCCAATAGTCAGTCAAGGTACCTGGTGTTTCTGTTGCAAATCAGGCCCTAATTGAAGTGAATTCTGAAAGGCCCACATCTCAAAGTCTGGAGTTGCCAACCCTAGACCTAGAATAATAACAACAGTTAATACTGGCACTTCTACATATTAATCTTGGTACCGCTTGTGAAATGCTATTAAAAAATACCTGCGTGAAGAAACACTCCATGTAAGATGCCAAATTGTGAAAACCTGCAGTGCCTTTTTGTAGCAGACAGGCTAAACACACAAGCAGACTTGCTTGGTGATTACAGGTCTTCGGTTTAGCTCCGCCAGTCATTCCTGAATAGGTCAGAAGGGTTCTGTGGCAGCACTGTGTATATCTGTGTCCTTCTAGGTGGCCTACATACCAGGCCCTGGGAATTCGGGGGGGATGGGGGGGGGGGATGAAGCCTGAGGTGAAGGTAGTGAAGGGAGCCTGCAGTGAAGAAGGAAGCACATAGGAACCTTCAGAGCTTTGGGGCACCCATACAGCACCCTCCACCCCCCACCCCTACACACATAGCTATATGGCTAGCACCCTTGAGGGAAACTGGACACCAGCTTGCAGCGCCATGGTTCACGCCTCACAAGTGATCATGTAATGACATCCCCACTGCAGAATGACTCCAGTCAAATACATAAGGATTCAAATAGTATGTGCTGGGATAGACACTAAATATATTCTGTTTTGTTCTGTTCTATTCCATAACTGCTAATCCAGTGCAGAGACACAGTGATCCTCGAGCTACTCCCAGGATGCGCTGGCAGGGCACAAGACGGTGGAGAAATCCATCAGAAATCACACACTATTGGAAATTCAGAGAAACCACACACCCTAAGCACGTATTCAGAGGGCAAAATAATGACCCTGTGGGTGGCATCTTCATCTCATACCTACAAGGTTGTGGGTTTGAATCCCAGCCCAGTGTGTCTGAGGTCTGCATGTTCT
Source organism: Isichthys henryi (assembly GCA_026776945.1). Classification (NCBI taxonomy): domain Eukaryota; kingdom Metazoa; phylum Chordata; class Actinopteri; order Osteoglossiformes; family Mormyridae; genus Isichthys; species Isichthys henryi. The sequence goes on along the minus strand of JAODJX010000047.1, from coordinate 17,571,996 downwards.
CCCACCTTCGTGTTGGTTTTTTCATACCATTTGATAAAATGGCGCGTCTAAACGGTGTATTTCTGTTTATGTGCCCTGTGACTGACTGGCATCCTGTACACGGTGCCCCCCTGTATGGGGTAGAGTCCAGCACCACCTAAACACTTGCAAACTCCACACACATATGATGCGAACAGGAATCGAACCCGCAACCCTGGGGATACGAGGCTACAAACATACCCACTGTGCCCCTTTGCCCCCATCCCCTAAGCAGCTCAATAAATATAAAACTGCTACGATGGAATTTCATGCCAGCTGGGTTAAACAAAAAGACCCTTGTCTTTCACATGAGGGAAGGCCTGCTCTCTATCATGCGTACACCTGCCCTTGTCTTTCACATGAGGGAAGGCCTGCTCTCTATCATGCATACACCTGCCCTTGTCTTTCGCACGAGGGAAGGCCTGCTCTCTATCATGCGTACACCTGCCCTTGTCTTTCACATGAGGGAAGGCCTGCTCTCTATCATGCATACACCTGCCCTTGTCTTTCGCACTAGGGAAGGCCTGCTCTCTATCATGCGTACACCTGCCCTTGTCTTATGCTGCACCCCTGAAACAAAACAGCATAAAATACCCATTTAACTTAATCACTGAGCTTAACCAAAGCAGTTGTCCTGTTACTTAATTACTGAATGAATGAATATTACATTTGGGAACTTCAGAAGTAATTAAGTGTTTTTATATGAAGAGACACAAACAAACAGAATAATGAAAGAGTGTTTATGTCAGTGCCACCCGATTAGATCAGAGGGCAGATTATGGACCAGATTATGTAGACGGCAACAGATGAGTGCTGAAATATATCTGAAGAAGCTTTAAAAAAGCATAAATGGAGACGAGAGAGTGAATAAGCTTGTGGCAGCTGCCATCAGCTTGACTACGCTTTTACGTTTTTCGGGGACTGATTATGATCGGTTGTTAACAATGATAGGGTGGGACGAAATACTGACATATTATACAGGCCCAATAAAAGCCAGGAAAAATGATAACCCTAAATTATTTAGGTCTGAGGAACCAATCAAATGGGCAGGAAAAATTAACAGACATGGCTTGGGAGGGCATTAAGTGACTGGGCCTTGTAGTACATCATTATTATTGTTACACAAACAATCCTAAATAGTACTTCTTGCAAAGACTAACAGAAATTTAAGGATGCTTCAAATCACAGTCAGAAATCCATTAACAGTTGAGTAATGGCTAATTATCCGTAAGCTTCGCTGAAACGCTGAGCGAAACATGGAGGGGTGTAAAGTGCGGGGGGTGGGCTGGGGGTGTCATGATTAGTGAGGTGGGATGTGTTGGGTTCTGCATATAGAGAGAACAGGGGGCTTGCTCACTGGTACAGGCGGCGTCCGGCTGGTCAGAGTCGCCCCGATAGTAGCCATTGCGACATGCGCAAGATACAGCAGCCTCTGTGGTGGATCGGCTGTTGGGGGGGCACTGGAGACACAGCCCCAGGCCCTGGCTCGACTTGAAGGTCCCGGGGGGGCAGGCTGCAAGAGAAGAGCGAAACAAGAAGCACAATGCTGATATTTAGTCCCCGAAGTCAGCGGGTCCTGTTAGCTTAGTGCTACACATCAGTACAGCAGAACAGCGTAACCAGAGTGACTGACTGACACCTGGGAAGCAACCGCAGCTCTGCTGCACAGAGAAAACTCCGCCGGCAAGGAAAGACCCAAAGGGCATCTAAAGTCGCACGCGGGAGAAAATTATACGATTACAATGAATCCAAAAGATTCATCAGTCTGCACCGAATTACGTCCCTCTTTAAACATCCGATTCATCTTCCTTGGTACAAGGTATATCACAGGCCATCGCTCTGCTACATCTCCGGCGATAGCTAAACGAAACATTTCCGTCTCTCGCTCCACACGACGCAATTTACAATCGATCCTCTGTGTGATATATGCCCCCCCATCCAGACGGTGGGAATGTTCGCTCTTCGAGAGCTATAGGCCCAGGCAGGCTGGAGTCTATAAATCCAGCAGGAAGGGCCACCCAGCGCTTCCAATACGCATCCATCTCGCAGACTCAGAGCACCTAATGACTCTGACTGGAGCATAATGCGACCCGTCGTATCAGTCAGGGAAAAAAATACACACAACAGTCCTGAGCTGCAGTCTTGTTTGATACTGACGTTGCAGTGTGTCTCCTGCCTGCGGACTGATATACATAATCTCTGGTGATTTTCACCGTTTATACACACCTACTCTATAACCATCTCGTAGCCAGGTTACGAGAGGTCCACTCCATCTCAGCCTTTCAGCAGAATATCTAGAGCCATAATGTCTGCAGGGCCGGGGACAGAGATGGAATTACTGTGCCTTGGTGTCAGCTGTCTTTTAATGACATTTTTTCAGCACCGTGCTAGAAAGTGAAAGATGGACTCCGAGGTATGTGGCCAGTGGCTGTTTCACTGCGACCAATTTCAGGGAGTATTAGGAGACTTCCAAATGTGGCTCAAATCTCAGCAAGGCTTTTAGACACTGTCACTGGGTCCCTTAGATAGCAGAATATTAGAAGGCCAAATCAGACAGAACCACCACAGTCTAAGGAGAGGGGTGCAAGACTGGCCTGTGACACTCTAACAGCAGAGCCTCTACTACTTCAAATATTAAGGGCCTAGTGTTTTATCTTTAGACAGCAGAGTGCAGACAGCTTTGCATTTGATAGAAAATGTTCAACTTGTATGCACACACATTTATGCAGGTGGCAAGTCAAGTTTGGGCTCTTTGTCGTTGTGTTTTATAGTCTGTCTGATTTTTTGGTCAATATCTAATAATTAGGGAAGCTGTACATTCAACATTCTGTGCTTGCTGGGATAGGCCCCACATTCACTGAGTCTGTGCTGGGGATGTGTTAGGGAAAAGCGATGGCTGGATGGATGAACGCGTTTTCATATCACCATCAGAAGAAAGACATTGCACAGTTATGTTAGAAAAACAAAAGACACGCTGAGAGTTGCCCCGGTTCCTCTGGGCCTTGAGTTCATCGCGCGGTGAGGAGCCACAATCGTCTTCGCCTCACAGCAACTGGCAGGCGTCTGAAAGTTTGTCCATTCATTAAGGTTTTCGCACGGAAAGGCAGGGCAACTCTATTCATCTGGGAGACAATATCAAAAGCAGAGTGCAGCCTTCATTTTCCAAGCGGGATTTAGAAGAGTTCTAGTTTTGACCCAATATTAAGCAGAAATATACAAATATACAATCAGAAATCTACAGAAAGTCAGCTTGAGTGTCCTTCAGCTGAAATTACCGAAAAGGGATTTGCCCGCTGCTCCATCAGGGGGAACAATGTGCGCCTTCCCATCATGCCACCCTACAGCGCATCTCTCTCTGTGTTCTCAGCTCATCCACAAGATAGCTGGCAGACTGCGGTCGTGGTAGCAGCAGAATGAACCTGTCAACACGCCGCAGCTTCTAATTTCTCAAACAAAACAGCACCACTATTTCATTTGTGCACGGCTTGAAAGCGAGTTGCTCTCCTTAGTGAGCCGAGCTCGCCCCCCCAGCCCCCTCCCCCAGAGCCATGAGAAGCTCCACCCAACCCCCCGAACATATACTCTGCACACTCCATCAACACCCCACACAAACACCTTGCACATCCCACACACTCACACACAAACACACCCCAAACACATACCCGAACACCCACACTCCACACACACACCCTGCACACATGCCTCACACACACCCTGCATACCCACCACGCACACTCCACACACACTTTGCATAATCCACACATACGCTGCATTCACACCTTGCACACATGCCTCACACACACCCCACATAGCCCACAAACTCAAACACCCCACATAGCCCACAAACTCACACACCCTGCATAGCCCCCAAACTCACACCCCGCATAACCCACATACTCACACACCCCGCATAGCCCACATACTCACACAACCCGCATAGCCCACAAACTCACACACCCCGCATAGCCCACAAACTCACACACCCTGCATAGCCCACATACTCACACACCCTGCATAGCCCCCAAACTCACACCCCGCATAACCCACATACTCACACACCCCGCATAGCCCACATACTCACACAACCCGCATAGCCCACAAACTCACACACCCCGCATAGCCCACATACTCACACACCCTGCATAGCCCACATACTCACACACCCCGTATAGCCCACAAACTCACACACCCCACATAGCCCACACACTTACACACCCTGCATAGCCCACATCACCTCACACACAACTATTAGGCAACATGTATCTCGTACTGTATGGGGTAGGATGGCAGGGGGGTTGTATGGGACAGGTGGGCAGGTGGGCTACATGGGGCAGTAGGGCAGGGAGACTGTATGGGGCAGGGGGGCTGCATGGGGCAGGAGGGCTGTGTGGGGCAGGAGGCCTGTATGGGGCAGAAGGGTAGGGGATAAGTGGAGAAGTTTCCAAGTGTGACGCCACAGGCTCCAAGGTCACTGGAGGGATTCTCATGGGGAACAGAGACTGAGTGACTGGTTAGGGTTAGGGCTGAATGCGGGGGGAGCAGCAGTGAGGGAGGGAGAAGCCCATGGCTGGGGACAGCAAACCCCAAAGACAGGCTGTTATTACAGGGGAAATAATGTAAGTAAGAGTCAGGGGTCCTTTATATGGAAGCAGTAACTAAGTCAGGGAACATCCAGGTTCAAATAAACACCGATAACAAATCAACCTGCCAGTCCTGCAGATTTACCCTTTAAAGTCCATTCAGATACTTCTTCTCCCTTCATTATTCCAAAACACCAGCAGAATGGGCTGTATGGGCCAGTATATGTTCTGCATGTCTTGTTTTTCTACAAAGTGGGATGGTCGCGACTCCCTTAACCAGGGGCCATTAGAAGGAGGAAGGTGGTGATTGATTGCAGAGGAAATTCATCATTATGGAAACCCGCTGGCTGGCTCACAGCACATATACATGTGTACATAGCGCCAGAACCCCCCTGCAGGCATTGATATTAATCACACCCCACTCCAGGACAGAGTGGGCGTGTCCTCCAGCTGGGCCCAGCTCAGGTACACTCTCCGTCTGCCTGGCCCCCTGCTGGTGCTGTGCTGACCCCCTGCGAGCCGCTGTCAGTGTCAGAGAGACAGAACATGATGGAGATAGACAGGCTGCACCCCCCCCCCCCCCCCTCCGTTAAGCTGCATCCACTTGGTATCTTCCAATGTATTAATAATCTCAGATGTAGAGTTGCAACATAGACAGTAGAATGGGGAGTGGAGACATACAAAATGCACCTCGATTCCACCTAGACTGCCTCTGCATATATGTGTGCTACCTCTGCCTTAATGGAATGATCAAGGAAGCAAAACCAGTAATTATGCATCTGTGACAAGCGGAAGCTAGTGAGAGTCTTAATTCAGAGCAGAAATGGCTTTCAGTTGCAGACTGACTCTTACAAAGCTGCCAGCAAAGCCCAGTGTGGACTCTCAGACAGGGAGGCAGAAGTGCACTCTCAGACAGGGGGACAGCAGTGGACTCTCAGACAGGGGGACAGCAGTGGACTCTCAGACAGGGAGACAGCAGTGGACTCTCAGACAAGTGATGCGGACTTTTCCGATCTCTGACATCTGCTGGGATTTAAGAAGCAGGGAAGGGGCCAGAGAGACAAATAGTCCTCAAGTGGCCCCTGTCATTAGAGCTCATTAGTTAGCTCTGTAAGGCTCTGAGCGCCCCCTAATGGTAGAGGGTAGCGGCAAGACGAGCAGCGGCACTTAGCGGCCTGGATTCGTTAGCACCAGGAGCTCCTCCGGGGCAAATGGTTGCCTGCACAGCAAGCTCCTCATCCGGAGCCGCCGTCTGGGGTCAGTGAGCAGACCTCCTCCCACAAAAATGGCCACTATTAGCTCAGAAAACCATTTCCGGTGTCTCCACAGGACGCTTCCCAGGGAGAATAGCCACGGTTACCGCAAAAACATCAAGAGCGACTGTAATGGCGAGGACCTCCTGTGGCTGACTTAACCGGCTCTCCAAGAAGCTATGGCTATAACTGCGAAAGCTGGATGATTAATATTTACTGTTCCTGTCCGTCTGCATGACGTGATATAAACCATGACGTCTCCCCCTTTTAACATCGGTCCAGTCGATACAACGAGGACACCCATTACTGTGCCCCAACTTCAAAGTTCAGCACCTCCAGAAGGCTGTGAATCTCACAGCAGCTGAACTCAGCAGGAATCACGACTAGCTTAGCTGGGTGGGGAGTGGGGGCTCAACTGGGTGGTGGGGGTTTGAAGGATGCTAATTGACCACCAACTCTTCTCACTTGCTAGCAGCTGCCAGCGGGAGACCCGGGGATCCCTCCAGAAAATTAGCTCTATGACCCGGGAAAGACAAGCAAGTGGAACTTAATTAGATGCATCTAAGGACAAAAAATAACTCCTTAGCACTGGCTTAAAGTGGATGGTTTGGTGGTGAGGCGCCTCCTGTTTACCCAGGCCCATATTGCTGCTGATGGTGTCTCACGGTGAGCTATGGGGACATCTGGCTGCTGGCACTGGAGGTCTTTGGAGTGCTGCCTTGCTTCAACGGTAGCCAGATGGTGAGAGGCAGATCCACTCTCCCGCTCACCCGCCTGCCCATTCCCTCGTTCACGCCACCATCCACCCTGCCTCGCTCTCCTCACCGCTTTAGCATCCCTCGGGGAGGCCCCGGAGCCCCCGCAAAGGCCCAGAGAATCAGCACTCCCCAGACTGCAACAGCAGGATTTGGGTCACCGCCGTGGTGTGAAATCTGCACGGGTCGCTGTCAGCATATAGCCATGCTGCAGCTACTTTCTGCTGCACGAGGAAACACGTTTGGGCAGTTTGAGAGTGGGAATGACAAGGAGGGTGGAGTGCAGGGTGAGAGAGGGTGCAGGTACGAAAGGGAGGGGGTGTACGGGCTGAGAGAGAGAGTGGGTACAACAGGGAGGGGGGTGTACGGGGTGAGAGAGAGCGAGTACGAGAGGAGGTGGGAGCTGTTTTTGTTATTATGACCTACTGTACTTTCCGTTAGGCTCAACGTTTTATAGGAACAAGCTACAAACGCTTCTGGATTTCCTCAAAGATCTCATACAATATTGCCTGGATAGACAAGGACTGCCCAGGTACAGTGGACACTGTTTAAGAAACGAGGGCGCCCCCTTCAGCTTTCGGGTAGGTACCGCGTTACTCCACCAGCCTTCAGGTTCCTTTCGAGATTAACCCCAATGTTGTTTATTTGAATCTTGATTTTTTTTTTCCTTTAATAACATTTTTATTGTTAATAAATTAAACAATATACTGTAATGATGATATTGTCATACAGCAAGGGCTCAATATTGCAGTAGCTCTCCATAATAATGATAACAATAGCTGCAATGCAAATTTACCAAAAGAGTATCTGCTTCAATTTAAATAAATTAAAGTCCAGCCATCCATTTTCCATCCACTTCTCTGATGGTGAATCATGATACACTGGAGTAATCAAACAAAAGGGAAAGTTTGATGAAAGATAATTCTTCCCAAAGATGGGGAGTTCCCGTTGTTAGGGACAGTTAGGGGAGGGCAGAAGAGACCGCAAGTCTAATTCATTACAACAGAAATATCAATTCACTTTTATCACCATATTACGAACTAAATTATAGTTGATTTTACAATAACCTGAACTTAGTAGATGGTGTTTCATTCGTCAGATGAATATTTAATTAGTCAAACATTGGTTAAGTATAATATACTGCTAAATTCTCTTATTCTTAATTTTTGTTATTATAATAAAGTTACCCACCCATCTTCCAACCACTTATGCAGCACAGGGAATGAGGGAGAAAGACACAGAGGATGGGATGCTGCTCCATTTCAGGGCACACACACACAGACACACACACGCACAGACACACACACGTAGGGTATACTGTACCTATCCTTATGGGGCCCACTCATTCACTTCTATGGGAAAAATGCTAACGCTAACTATGACAACCTTAACACCCACCCTGCCCTAACTATAACCATAAGTAACCAAGCAAAATTTTTAATTTTTTCATGGCTGTCATTGATTTTTATAAAACAGAGTTTTCCCTTATGGGGACCAGGAAACCCCATAAGGGAAAAAAATAGATATTTATTTCCATAAGGATAGGTATTTATGTCTTTGTGGGGACTCTCCATTCGTTTCTATTGGGAAAACTCAAGACCCAAAATACGAGAGTTTTGGCATTTTTATCTTTTTGATTGTATTCACAGATCTTTGTGGTAACCTGAAAAATGGTCACCACAATGTTAAAATAACAGGTTTTCAGTATGCTGCGGAAGACATTTGGTCCCCACAATGTAATACAAACCTAATTCACCCACACACACACACACACACACGCTGCTGTATAGCATAGGAATAGGTACAGTTGGCCATCTCTATATCCAGGTTCCGCATCCATAGGTTCAACCAAGAACGCATCAAAAATATTCAGAAAAAAAAAATTTCAGAAATTCCCTCCTTCCATCTATTTTCCGTGCTTATCCTACTCAGGGTCACGGGGGTCTGGGGCCTATCCTGAAGGTAAATGCACAAGGATCCAGAAAGTTCCAAAAAGTAAACTTGAGTTTTATGTGCGCCAAGCACTACGCTGAATCCCTGTGAATGGAATGGTGCGTAGGTGTACCTTACTGTAGCTGTGTCTGTACTGAACACATACTGACTTATTTTCTTGTCCTTATTCCCTAAACAATAAAGTATTAAAACCGCTAACATAGCATTTATACTGTATTCGATATTATAAGTCATCTAGGGATGATTTAAAGTACATGGGATGATGTGTGTAGGTTATATGCAAATACTATGACATTTTAAATAAGGGACTCTCAAGGATTTTGGAGTCCGTGTGGGGGGATCCTGGAACCAATCCCCCGTGGCATGGAGGGACGACTGTATTGGGCTTTTTTAAACGGGTAAATTAACTCTTTTCTCCAGAGGTTCCAACAATGAATTCACAAAACCAAAATTGTTTGAGAAGAACAACAGAAAGATCGCTGTATGTTTCTCCTGATGCTCAGTTTTGCCGTTTGCTTCGTTGGCCACTGATTGACCACAATGTTGTTTCTCATGAGTCACAAGGAGAATTAGAACTCAGAGCCCTGGTGTCGCCTGCCACCGCAGAGGAACTTTAACGGCAGTGCACTCGTAAGTAGGGAGGAACTGAATTAGATGTCATTCTTGTTTTACTTCCAGCACCACCACATAAATCAGCTCCCAACAACATAAAGAAACTCCATGTTTTTTTTTGTTTCAGCCACAAAATCAATAACTATAAATTGATTCTGCCCTGAATGAGGGCAGATGAATTCTTTTCTGGCTGCATGCCACAGTACATATTGATCCATAAAGCAATTGCTTTCACATTACATTACGGCGCTTCCAGACACTGTGTACCGTTTACAACTTTTCCCCACTGTCGGGTCACAAAAATATCATTCCTAATCATATTAAGGTCGCTTCCAGCAGGTTCCAGTACTGGCTGTGAATCAGAAATTGTGTAGAAAGGAAAGTGTTCCGCTGACTAATCTGGCCACGTTGCAAGTGCCTGCGTGTGCAAGACAGGCCCCACAATTTCCCCTCTTGGGATTTAAAAACTCCTAATGGCCATTACACTTGTTATGCAGGTGTCCCTTTTCCTGCGGCCAGCTCCCAGGAAGCCACTGAGTCATCTCACCTGGGTTTTGGATTAGGGATCACCGCCCTCAGAATCAGCGGTGGCCGGCTGCTGAACATTAGTGGTTATGTTGATGTTTTCTTAGTGCTTGTGAGTTTTGTATTAAGTAAACATTTGCCTTGATGTCAAGAAGGTCAACTTGTCAGAATAAATCATAATGCAATTTTAACAATTTCATTTGAATCCCACCTCTTAACACTTAATGTGATTGCTCTCCATACATACACCATTGTATATATGGAGTTCAACACTCTCCCTGTGTTTTGTGGCTGTCCTGCAGATACTGGTATTGCAGTTCCCACCTGCAGTCCAAAGACACACAACTAGGCTAACTGGCATCTCTAAATTACCCGTAGCTTATGTCTGTGCCTGTCCTGCGATGCATCTGCCTAATGTCTAGTGGCTGTGTCATAGACTGAAATGCTGCCCTGAATTGTCTGAAACACCACCCCCTAGAGGCCATTTTTGCCTCAGGAAGCATCTCACTATCTGGTGTTTGGTGAGCCCCACCGAGCAAACACTCACAGCAGCGATTTGGCGGGGGGGGTTTATAATGTTGCAGCTTACAACTCCAAATTCCTAATTATAGAATGATATTGAATTATACAGGCGTATGTGCCGTTACATTACGGAGAGTAATTAACAAGAACTCCATTACCAATCTGTCGGAGACTATAGTCAATCACATCACATCACCTGAACCGGGCAGCCAAGTCAATCAGATCACCCAAACCATATAATCATCTTCGAGTTTACTTGTAGGTAAACACCATTTCACTGCTTCTTTCATGAAAATGACATGTTTCATAAACCTAGGTTCAAACTTTAATAAAAATATCGGTACACTAGTAGCTTAAAGGTATTCACATACCTGAAGACTCTTTACTAGTGTAACGCTAGCCAATGACACAAACATGTCTGAAAAGGGCAGTCTGTACAGGGAGTATTCTTTATACCTTAATCAGGCAATCATGCAGAGAAGGTAGGGGTTAAAACTATAATGTATACTTTAAAGAAAATAGCTGTGTGTTTACAGAATATCATGCTAAGCTAACTAGCGCCTACAACCAGCACTAGCTTAGGCTCGGCTAAGTGCTAAATTTCAGCAAAACTTGAGCATATTCAAAAGCATATCATTCATCTGATTGTACAGGCCGCCAAACCACCCCCCACCCCTGAGGAAATCAGTGGGAGCATGGACACGTTCTTGTCCGATGCTGAATCCCAAAGCTGAGGCCCAGTCTGCAATGGGGAACCACATCCTGG